>DWNE01001718.1:0-20942 GCA_018249875.1 Cecropterus toxeus | reverse complement strand
TTATGAGGTCTGTAATTTTTATACACAAAGGTCGTAACTCGAAAATATCTCACTTCTGGGAATAAGAAATTGTTCGTATGTAAACAAATTAATGCAGATTTACATTTTAAAGTTATTGTGTAAAAATTACGTTTTTACGATTAACCATTCAAAAGTTATGAATTAAATTCCATTATTTTTTTAGTTTTTTAGCTCTGGTGTAAAGTTGTGCTAACTCGAGTTACGCCCTTATTGTTTTCCACCGTCGATATACATATTTTTACAGAGTAATACAGTCATGCCAAAATATACAAGTACGTATAATAAATTGATAAAATGTGACATCATTTAGCAAGCAAGTTTCATATAATTAGTAAGTGGTTATTAGGTTCATGTGTACTTGATTTGAATGTGTGAGAATAACGTATTTGTATGTTATTTTTTTGTTAGAGTTTAGTTCTCTCTCTCTCTGAGAGAAGACCCGTGTCCAGCAGTGGGACAATAATGGGTTGACGATGATACAGTTTAGTATTATAAAATTAACCACTTGTCTTTCTTGGTATTTATGTACATAAGTAATAAATGGGATAATAGAACCTATAAGTATCGTGTTCGTGTTTGTCGCTTTTAAAATCATGATGCGGATTAGGGTGGGTCAACCCATCTATGCGAAAGATCCGAATAAATCAGTCCCTCTAAATCTAATTATAATATTCGCAAAATTAAGTAATAGATATTTACTATTGTCAAAAGTAATATAAACAATTAAAAGGTATTGTTAAAATACATTACATTACCAACGAAGTTTCATCTAGTATAGAAATTAAATTATTAACTGGGATAGTTGAAGCAATTTCAATAGAACTTTCCCAAAACGGTTACATAAAATTTACATAAAGTCAAAAAAGTATTTGTTATAATAGAATTCTTATGTATTTAAATAAACAGTCTAGTATATCATTTATTATAATTATATTAATGTAAAATCATAAGAGTGTACCTACTTCCTTATTTCAGAAATGTGTATATCTATGTACATAACGCTTTAATAATAACACAACTCAAAACGCTAATTTTACAGAAAGCCAGCCAGGTAAATATTAAACAATAATTTTGTTATTATCTTTTTAATGAAATTAAAATAATAAAATCAAATTAAAAGGTCTAGGATTACGGTCTAGTTACAGCACCAAGTTTTTAATACTCAGTCTTTTTGATAATACTTCATTTCTAAAATGATGAATTTTGAATAGTGCAGTTATTCTTGCAATGAAACACTGTCTAAAAATATCTGATAATGATAACATTTCGGTACTTACGTGCAAACGCCCGTAGTTTATACAGCCACCCGTCCGGTAAGTCTAATGAGCGAATCACACCGTTTCTTGTACGAGTATACAAAAAATTTAAAGCACTTATCAATTCAGGTCCACTCATTGCACTCTCAGTTATACAAACACAATAAAACTTAATTTACGGCATTTATTGATCGAACGAATAATTTTCGGCGTGTGTTGTATCGAGATTGACGTTACGTTTGATTTTAAAAGCGTGTTCTATTTTCGTTCCGTTTATTTTCTTCCAGCCGTATCCAGCAATCATAACAGTTTTATTAGTGCTTACTGTATTTTAAAGCAGAGATAATTATTTACGCCTAACTATTTGAGTTACTTTAATAAAATATAAGTACTCTGAGGATCAGTTTATTAGAATTTTAAATTCATTTTTTAAATAGTTGCTCTATAAATCTTAATACTACAAACATATAACAATATTAATATAACCTGCATCTACTTCTGCCTAATAACAAAAGTGTTGAGAGCAGCTGTGTTTTGGTTTAAAGTGTGTGGTAAGAGAGACACACTCATTCGAGGCCTTTCAACTGAGTCCTGAGAAGCAACGCATTTGTGGCCAACCTTATGTAAAACTAATATTATCTGAGGGTAATTAGAGATGCATATGGACGGAGGACATTTCTATTTCCATTAGGTAAACTGCATGCTCGTTTGCTAGTTCAATGTTGTCTGTTAATAACAAAACTAAATGGTACTTGATTTATACATCTGTGTTTTCCAAATACACACGCAATTCCTTTTGCCTCTAAAGTCCTTTAAAATGTGCAACACGTGAATCAGATAAGCTCAACCTAAGCTCAACTGGAACAGAATAGTCAAGGGAGAATGCTGAAACTAACAAGTCTAAAGAGAACTTCTAATACATTAATTGTACTTAATACAAAGACAAATGTGGTTATGTTAATGTTTGTATGTTTCCTGTACTTGCAGTATCTCTAGCCTGCAGTATTTTTTGCATACGCGCGCTGACATAGTCACATATAAGTATATATACTATAATAAGATCATGCCCTATTTACATAAGAGGCATACTTACAACGCAGGCCAAAACATACTGGCTTTCCCAAAATTAGTCGAAAAATCTCAACAATTTGTATACCAGAAAAATGTGCTAAGCGGCACAATAAGGATCGCGTATATTTATAGTCCCTCTGGAAAGGACAGTCCCGGGAATTTTGGGAATGCTTCCGTTTTCCTATGTCGTATCTTTGGTCGTTTGTCGAGTCATAATTGAAAGGATTAACCATCCGAAATAAATAGGGATTAGGTTTGTGGTATGGTGCTACTAGTAGAAATATTATGAATATAAAGTATGTTGTACTTAGATGGGTAATCTTAGAAATATTATACATGCGGAAGTTTGTGATGATGTGTTTGTTACTCTTTCATTTGTACCTACTGTTTTGCAAAAATGGTACGTAAATAGTTTAAGACCTAAATTAACGCATGGGATACTAATTATTGCGATAAAGGTGCCAGTAATGACTTAATAACTGTTTTATGTATTAGCTTTGAATAAAAATGTTTTTCCAGTTAATATTTTAAATTTTTGCCTATGGGCGTATTTGATTATTATAATATTAAAAGACAACGCTTTCTACACTCATAACCCCACACTAAGATTTTCTCCTGTGTCGTGGGTGCCAAGGAAACACACAAAGACGAACACACAAACACTCAGACCCAGAACGGACATCTAAATTCAATATTCAGATATCTGTCTGGCTGGGAATCGTACCAGGAACCCACTGCACGATGACCGCTCTACCAAGCGGGTCGTCAAAAATATTTAATTGATTATATCGTCATAGCACCCACTTTTTTAATATTTCGATCGTAATATTGCATTTCGCATACAACAAAATTAATCGCAAACAAATAAATGAATTCAATCTTATATCGTAACATTTGTAATATAAATATTGATAATTCAGCTCAGTCTTTGAGAACTAAGTTGGAATGCCTCATGTAAATGCCCCTTAAACAAGGACATTTTGGAAATTTCTTAGAAATTTGCTAAAAAAATCTACGCGAAGAAAACTAGTAACATTTCTTCGCGGTGTCTTTTATCACCCTTATAGAAATGATTTTATAACAAAAAGCATCGCCTTGGCTTGTAACTTTACCGCTATAAGATTAAGTCTACGAGAACTTTATGCTCTTAACTTGTATGTTACATGTTTTAATACTCTTTCGTATCAGGCCTTTCCTATTACTGAGCACCCGATACCACCCGGAAGACCCTTACGAAACTCACTAAGCCGAGGTAATTGGACGGTTCCCCATATAACTCAATCGGACCCCCAATCAATATTACAAATACTCGTAAGTGTATATTTTTGTATCGAAACTTCAGTATTTATTAGAATGGAGCCATGTAAATGCACACGTTAAGTGTAGGTATGTTTTTAATATATTAAAAAAGTAAGTAACAAAGGAGCATGCAATCTACGTGAAAAACTCAGTTCAACTATTTTCTTTTTAATTTTTATAAGAGAAAATTAAATAGGAAAAACTCACTTATATTCTAACCGCCAAGTTTGTGTGGTGGTTATAACCACTGTTTGTGTGGTGGTTGTGGTTATAACCACGAAATAAAAACCATTTTTGTTGCAAGGGGGAACCTTCAAAAGGTACCCGACGTCATGGGAGCAAACCCGGTTTATGTGGGATTTATACCACATAAACCGTCCTCAGCGCTTGGTGGAGGACTCCGGTATCTCCAACGGAACACAACCGTAGTCCTCTAAGCGCGATGCCCCTTTGGAGCTGTTTCCCCCATTTACGCTCACCTTGTCTTTAGGTGTTTACAACTGCACGCCACCGCACATGCCGCCATCCTTCCCGGGATCGTTTGGTTGGACGGCTCGAGCTCCCACTCTTGCCGCCCGCATCCCCGGAAGCCCCCTTTTAGCCGTCTTCTACGACAGGCAGGGGATACCATAGCCCTAGTCTGGCCCCGAAACTACAAGCACAACGAAATACAAATCTGGTACCTACCACGTAACCTCAAACCACGTAAGGTAGGCCTGGAGCTGGGAATTTAAATGCACTGCTTTGTTGTTTGCCAATAAAACCAAATGCATCTTTCAATGTCTATTATTAAGTCGTTAACATTTTATTGGATCTACTAAACTATGAGCGATTTGATTTTTGAATTTCCTTTCCAATCAAATAAATATTTTCTAAATATTATTTCGAAGAAGCAATTAGTTCTCAAAATTGTCTTCTTTAGTTTTATTATTATCAGCTTTGCAAGAGCTTATTTGTCTTTCATTTCATTATAAGACTTACAGTAAATTATTATAGAGCAAGAAAAAAAGTTAAAACTCAAGCGTCTGGAGCGGGCATAAGGAGATTAGCGAAGACTCTACATCACATAGAACGACTTATCTGCCCGCGCCAACTTAGTGCTAAGTACCTATTTTTTATTAGAGCTCTGTACAAAAGAAATTGTACACTTAGTATAAGACCGACCAAAGAGACCACCGTTTACATTTTCGCCTATATTTTGTATGGCGGTGTTTACGTTTTCGCCTATATTTGGTATGGCGGTGCTTACGTTTACGCCTATATTTTGTATGGCGGTGCTTACGTTTACGCCTATATTTTGTATGGCGGTGTTTAAGTTTAAGCCTAAATTTTGTATGGCGGTGTTTATGTTTTCACCTGTATTTTTAAAGTTTTTTATTGTATATAATTTTTTCGTCAAACCTTGATATCTTGATATCATATAATTTACTTAATAAAACTATACAATTATTAAAATTATATACAAATTTTATATAATTACAGATATTAAATATCATATATTAATATTTTTTGTCTAAATTTAAATATTATTTGTATTGGGTAGTAAAAAAACTAAAAGAAGCATTACTTTACATAAAATAAATTTATTTTAGAAAGCGCAAGACCTAAAAATAGTGGCTATTGTCACTAAACAAAAAGGTCTAGTGAACTAACAGCCCCCTCACATATTGCGCTCTTCAACACGTCGGAAGCACTTTTCAGCTGAAAATCCTCTATAGTTCATAAATATACAGATTTAATAGTATAACCATTCAATTCACTGCGACAGAACGTTGTCGGGAGTAGGAGCGAGCGAGCGTGTGAGCTTCGCTTGGAAAAGCTCGCGTACTTCGTAATTTCGTGTCGCTTTTCGATATGACTGGAAATATTTTGGTAAGTTTCAATGTTATATTGATTTATATTTATCGCAGTTTATCGGGTTTCTGTTTCGTCATCGTCAACCTATTACTGTGTCACTGCTGGGCACAGATGTCCTTAAAGTTAGAAAATACTAAGCTATAATCTGTCCTGCCAACCAACTGCGGATTGGAAGTCTTTACATACGCTTGAGAAATATTTTTCAGAACTCTTAAGCGTTGAAGTTTTCAGTCTTCGTTTAAGCAAGTAATAAATAATTTTTAAAACGCCGGAGATACTAATTTCAGAACTTTCGATTGAAAATCTATCTATGTATCGCTTAATGATTTTCTATTGTTTTACTATTTTTATTACCCAGTAGACTATATTACTATAGAAACTAGTACGAATATCCTCAAATACTCGTATTTATTGCTTGGAACACAGTCTTGCTTTCTGTGAATTTTCATTAAAATAATTAAGAATTTTAATGAAGTCCTTGCAGACAAGTAGGAAATTTTTTTTTTTTACTTTATAAAATATTACGATATAATCAAGAAAAAACATCATGAACTAATTTTGAAACAACAACAACACTACAATTTTATTTACTTGCAGATGTGTCATCGCATTGTAAACAATGTCTTTTTTGTGTGTCAAACAATACACTATCAAATAAGGAAAATTTTAACATTGTGTTAGCATTACAAATTCATTTTAAAGCTCAACTTAATACGTACGCCTTAATATGTGTGTCTTGTGGTTTTAATGACGTATAAAAATGTACCTTAATAAAACTTCAAATTTTAATAACTTTTGATAAAACAGATGGATTTTAATAAAATAAAAATTGAACCGGTTCATTTCTATATGATTCCACCATCTTAGTTCTCGGGTCAGCGACGAATCTTCGATGGACTTTACATAGAATGCCCTTATAAATTTAAATTGTAATGCCGTTAATAAAAAAAAATACAAATATTGATAAACTCCCTTTTTTTTAATTGCGGTGACTCCGCCTTCATTGCGATTACAAAATCAGTGTCATCAAACAGTATTTTTGTAAAAAATAACTCCAAGCGAAAGAATACACGGGAGTTTGGTAGATCTATAGTTACAATAAAATGAACAAACAAATAACATACCTACTTTTTATATATCTTCTACATACCTATACAATATTATATGAAAATGTTACATACTGATTTAATACAACATTGAATCGTATAATCGCATCCTACACGTCTTGTCACTTAGTATAATTTATTTACCGCTCAGCAAGATTGTCGCGTACCTATTCATAGACTGTAGTATTATTTCCAATAAAAATACACAAAGTAATGAATAATAAACTTACTAAACGTGGATTGACATCGGTAACACCACCGCTTCACCTATTTCTGGTCTGGAGAGAGTGGTCAGAGTGATATAGGTATCTAGGGCATTAAAATGATGTCCTTCTCCGCCAAGAATCTGATCTTACCTGGAGTTGATAATAATACAGGTGTCCAAGGTCGGCAGAAGCCATCTACCATTAAGTGGACTGTAAGAAGTAGTAGGTGTATTCGCCAGGTGGTAGAACTTGGTGGTAGAACAACATTGTTCGACCGTAAAGCAGTTCCTGCGTTTCGGTGGAAGTGTGTGGTTGCCGGCTCACTTTTATATGAGGCGACCATCTCAGTCCTCGGGAGTAGTAACACATCTGTGATAGACTTCATATAGAACCCCTATTCTAATGATGATGATCAATGAAGTTGCTTACAAATGTCCATGGGCGGCAGTAACCACTTACCAACAGGTGGGCTACTTGCTCGTTTGCTACTTCATATTTATAAAAAAAATAGTAACTGCCACCCATGGACACCTGTAATCAATCAGAGAAAAGATGACAGTATTACTTTGATCGGTAACATTACTTAAGTGTCTCACAATATCAGATTAGAGCACAGACAGCAGCTTACTGCTTTTACAAGGCAGAAAGATGTGATTAGGGTTCCATTGAGAAACAAATAATAAATAAACAAATAACTTTTTCTACGCTCAAAGCCCCACACTAGGATTTTCTCCGGTATCGTGGGAGCTATGGACACACACAAAGACTAATACACAGACCCAGAACAGAAATCTAAATTCATCATTCAGATGTCTGTCTGACCGGGGATCAAACCGGAACCATTGCGTGTCAAACCGGGTCGTCATTAGAGGTTATTAAGGTGGTAGCTCTCTTAAGGGGAACAATAGAAGTATTATTCTTCCAATCCTATATAGAACGCTCGAAATTGAATTGCTACTTAAATGATCACAAATTTATTTGAATAAATTTAAATTAATTATGGCATTGAATTAAGTAAAAGCCGATTTTAAATTGAAGTATTGAGCCTTCCATTTCAATATTACGTTACAGGAAAGGGTCGTTAATTAAATTAAGAACGGTTTTTTTCCGCGAAGCTTGTACCAGCTCTTTATAATATTGTAGGCAGTAATGCATTAGTAAATGAGAGACACCCCTTTTAATTTGATTCATATTGCATAAGTCTGCCGAATGATTTAGATAGACGCAGAGTGAATATTTCCTTTACTTGTTTAAATTTTTAAAGGTTAATCTAAAACTAAAAATTCTTCAAGAATAAGTAACATTGTTAAAAAATTAAAACGATAAACTGTTAACATCGTTAAAAACATAAAAAAAACCGACTGCTATATATATAATTTAACGCGTATATGAGTTTTTGTATAAATAGTCAAGTATCTATAGAATATCAATAGACCTATACCTAGAGACATAAATACATATATGTGTATATATATTTTGATAGGTCTATAAAATAGCTTTCATTTGATACCCATGTTGTCGTAATAGTAAAAAAAAGTCTACCTCTCCCCCCTTTTTCCTGTTTCCAGGCGCAATTTTTAAAAATTGTATAGCCTATATTAACATGCAAACTGAGACGATTCTAATGACATGTCATACGTCATAATCTATCAAGCCGTTTGGGCTGTAGCGCGTGACAAGGAATTGGACATATGTATATACACACAAACATACATACATACGCTTGAAAAACATTACCCTCCTTCTGACGCAGTCGCGTAGAAAAAGTTGCGGTAACTCGCGTCAAATTTTAATTTCAATAGACGGTATATTCTTTTCTACTTCGCCGTAAAATACCCTTAGATACTTTTAACCGTACTTCAGTTCTTATCTTTGCATTCGTACCATTTCATAATATAATTGCGTTAAAAGATTGTCTTTCACGGAAATTGGAACGTTGCATTTCCGTAAATCCCTTCTTAGGGGAAGCCGTAGGTACTTGTGTCGCGCTGAGCAATCGGTGAGTCAGACTCTTGCTACAAATGTAGCAAATATACATATAGTTCATCTAAAGAAATATATGTTTTTAAAGGTGATAGAACCTGTGTAGTTCGACCGGGTAGGTACCACCGCCACACCTATTTCTAGCGTGAAGTAGTTCTTACGTTTCGTTGAAAGGGTGTGGTTGCCGGCTCATTTGTAGGTACATATATGACGCGACCATCTTAGTCCTCATTAAAATAATTTGAACTTTTTATTTTTATTTGTTTTATTTGGAAAATATACAGTGATTCGAGACTAAATCACTAACAATACATTTTACAGTACACGATTCATCTTTTTCGGTGTGTATAATCCCGAAAACAGATTGAAATGTCTTCACAACTAAAAATTTTCATATAAAAGCTCTTAGCCCCATTAACTGGATAAGTTTATAAAAAGGCACCCATTTAAGCCCTGGGGATATGAGGTAAAACGATGTTTTAAAACCACCTTTTTTGAAATTCATTAAGTGTTCTAAACACACCTGAGGTTTGGCGTATTTTCTCATGTTTATATAATAAAAGTTGGTTGGATAAAAGTAATCTCATTTATTTTACACGCTTAATATTAACTTCACTTGAAATTATTTAAAATACTAGTTTATCGCACGGCACCGCTCGCTTCGATCACGTTACCACGGTACTGAGTATCTTATAGGTATTCCAGATCATATACCACCTTTTTTTTCGAGGGGGAAACCTCCAAAAGGTACCCGACGCCGTGGGAGCGTCGCCGAGTTATATGGACTTTTTACCGCACTTAAAGGTGGCCGGCCGTCCTCAGCACTGTGTGGAGGACACCGGGATCTCTAACGAAACCCAACCGGAGTCCTCCAAGCGCGATGCCCCTTTTGGGCTCTTTCCCGATGAATTTAGCATTGGCGCTCACTGTTTTTCAGGTGTTCACAACGGCATGAGACCACACATGCCGCCGAACTTCCCGGAGTCACTTGACTGCACGGTTCGAGCTTCCACTGTTGCCGCCTGCAACCCTGAAATTCCTCTTTTAGTCGCATCTGACGACAGGCATTTTTATAGTTTATAGGATTAATTTGGCGAGACAAAGAGATATTATACATTACGCAGTATTTATATTAGCGGTCTATTATCTATTATTATCTATTATCTCTTGTACTTTTCAGAAGTTTCACTTCTGCTGTGTGTGAATTGCTCACACACTTTTGTATCATTAGTCAATTGTTTTACAGACGTTACCGAAAGTAATCAGAAGCATAATACTATACAGATAATTCATTAAACATTTCAAATTATTTATTGAGCAAGCAAAGCTTACTCATTTATTAAGTTCAATGCTCCAATGTTAAGGTTAATTCAATTTGCATAAAGCCTTACAAATCTTATTCTTGTAGAGACGTTCAGAATTTCTTCATTTAACTGTATTTGTATTAGTCTTTGAATTTGTTTAAATACTGTTGAGAGAAGATTATATACAGTGGCGTTTAGAGGGACACGTCCCCGGGTGCCAAGTATTGAGGGTAGGGTAGTGTAAGACCGGTATTTTTCTTAGAAAAAACTTCAAAACTTAACTACCGCCCCCGAGCGGCATATTTAAGGGGCGGCAGAATATTTATTTTGGCGACTTTTTTTATCGTCAAATTGCAAAGACAGGTGTTAAAGACTATTAAGGTTGAATGACCCTTTTTTTCACTTTATAAAATTAATAAATCCGTGGGCGGTGAATTAACTTACAGATGTAGAAACTTTATATATTACTTGTATTATCATTAGGTTTTATCTAACTTGCCTTGTCAGTTTGTACGTGAGGGTTCAATCTTGCGATTAAATATAACCAGTTAACCCCAACCGATTGCGCTGAAATTTTGATAAACTTTAGGTTTGGATGAGTCTCCTTAATTAAGTTATTTGAAATCCAATATGGTGGACGCCCCAAGATAGCGGAACATTTTTTTATCACCCCCATTATGGGTATTTAAGAATATAACGTTATGTTTCTTAATAATCTTGTTTTGTAAAAATCTTTTTTAATTCAGTTTAATTTAAATCATATAGTGTGCTTACTAAAACATAAGTAAATTAAATATGTATAAGTTATTTACGACATAATCATTCATTTATTTCACTATCGGTGCGCCGCAGATACCCGCTACATCATAAGAAAAAAAAACAAACAAAAAACATAACGTAATGTTATCTTAACGTAATGTTATGTTATTTACCTTCCTTGGTAAATTGAATATTCAACGCAAAAAACATTTTTCAAATCGAAGCAGTAGTTCTATAGATTAGCGCGTTGAACCAAACAAACAAACTCTTCAGCTTTTAATTATTATAGAAATATTATTATTATTACTAGTATAGATAAATACGTCTACAACCTTCTAGGATCTCATCAAAACAAGTCAGCCATTTAGACGCAGCCAAACCACTTCTCGACCCTCACAATTACTTGAAGGAGCCCATTAAATTCTAATCTCCCCTATCAAGGACCGCTTGCCGTCACCACTTTGTAATGAAAAAACGCGATCCTATCTGTGATTCAATTCCAAACCGAGATTGGTTATGATGAAATTAATCTATCTGATCTATATGATAATTTACGAATATACATACATGTATCTTTTATTTTTTACTAGCTGCTGCTTGCGACTTGTTTGCATTACAATAGTCGCAAGCAGCAGCTAATCTATAATCTAATCTTTAATTTATATTATTTTATATGTATTTATTATTTATGTATTTATCTTATTTTATATATCTATTTATTTTGTTTTGTTCACACTGGATTTGCTTTTCATATACCCATTCCGATCCCAGGGCTGCTGGAAGAAATTTCATGTTGAAATAAGTAGCCCTTTGTACTATGTATTTTAATGTATAATTACTTTTATGTTTCTGTGTACAAAAACTTATAAATAAAATAAAATAAAAAATAATCTTACGGTTTTAACATACATAAAAAATCTTTTTTGTAGGGTGTCTACATCAGCAAACAAACCTTTTATCAAAATTTTGTATTTTTTTATCAGACTGCAGATGGCAAGTGGTCACTGCCGCCTATAGATCTGTAAGCAACTTCAGAACCTTCAGTGCGTTGTAAGTTAGTAAAAATGATATACCTAACTATTTTTCATTGTTATGGAATATGGCGTCAGATTAATAGCACCGCGTACAAAAAGGCATACTTAATTACTTTTATGAAATAGTTCTTCAGTGAGACAATCATTAATTAACCTTAATTACGTTTCTTTTCCAACTGATATAGTGAAAACTGCGAAGTGTGAAAAACAGAGAAATATAGGAGGAAATATTATGTAACAAAGAAAACTGTTAGTGACACGGAAAACTAATTTTCCTCTGTTCTTCATCGCCATTTTAGATAAGACAAACTCAATAAGGAAGTGTAAGTTTGTGTTCCATATACTTAATTTTTTATTAAAAATTCTCTACGTGTATACAATTATTCGAATTTTATTGTATTCTTACCATTTTTGATGTGAAACATCTATAGACACTGGTAAAGCAGTTTGTTGACGTGGCGATGCTTGCCGTGGCGACGGGTTCGCCACACCGTACACACTACTACATATATACTGTATGTCCTACACCATAGGTATATATTCGGGTATGCTTGCAATTATAAATATTTATTAAAAAACATCATCACTTTCTGTAAAAAAATCATCATATTTTATTTTTTTCATCATGCATATTACTTGTACGAACATGATCTAATTCCATAATTTATAGCCCTTAATATTCTGTTAAGACAGAAAGTATTTTATAATTTAAATCGGCGGCTATCTAGATTTTATTGGCACTTATATATAAGTACAAAGGCTTGTACATCTAAAAAATCGTAGACACTTAAAAGAGTTTGTAAAAGAACTTCATTAATCGACCAAATGAAGTTAACCGCGGTTCTAACGGCTTCAATATTAGCAGAGAATTCTTTTGAAATTTGCAGCTTAGTGTGAAAAATGTGCTTGATCCGAAATTGAGTGTTTTGTTCGGCTAACGAAGGCCGGAGGGCTTTGAATCTTTTTGAAATGTCCTAAGGAACATGTTTGACCGATAAATAAAAACTAGCCGTATCAAAGCGATGAAAAATTTTCAATACTACTAAATTAGGGAATTTCCTTATCAGGCGTACTTAACGTGACAAGGAAATTCCCTTATTTTCTTGTCATGCTTACTTAAATTACGCATAAAAGCGATGAAAAATTTCCAATACGTACGTAAGTATGCGTGACAAGGAACTTACCTAATTTTCTTGTCACGCATACTTACGTTCTACATGCGTGAACATATAGTGTTATCTACACCTACCTTTTTCTAAATTTAGAAGTAGCTAATGAGAAAGTAGGTGAAGCAAATTGATAAATCACCATGCATTTTAATATGTTACAAGTACTCACGATATGCGGTTTTCGAATTACTTGAATTTCCTTTGCCGATAACATATTAAAATGTATCAATTCTACGATAATATCAGCTTAAAATCGTATAAAGTACCATGTAATCTGCATGATGGTAAGTCTCCACTATCGCCCGTGGACATTAGCCATTAACACCGAATAGAATTAGGTTCTTTCTGATTTTACTCCGAAGTCACATCCACCTAGGGTTGCCAACCGTACTATAATATATACAATTGTACCTACTATATTTCGGATCTGCCTACCTACCTACTATTGAATAAATAACGCAAAAATACAATATTTTTAACACCGAAATGTAACAGTTAAATCCATCACGTACGCGTCTTTATATTAATTTTAATAGAAGCGACACTACTTTTACTTGAAATAGATTTATTAAAATAAGTATTGATTGTCTATATTTTGTCCATAAAATACTCTATGGGTTACATGGGTACTATATTTTTATAGTTTACTTATAAAATAATATACATATTTTGTCGACGAAACGTTGGCAACCCTACCTCCATCACGTCTGTTCTGCCGTATTAGAGCAGTAAAATATATTCGGTGTACATCGATTATGTATGTCTCCATTATCATACCTTTCAAGTTGTGATAAGGGACACAAAGTTATCGGTCTACTTAGTCCTCATGTCTCTGCCGCTAAACTTAAGTAAGACTTAATCTTATCCAAACAGTGGACAAATACTGTCAGGTGTGACGCTTTGCTACCTGCACATACGGTAAAAAAGACTGGAATGATATCAAACCGATTTATTACCCTGATTATATGATACAACAATAAATTGAATCCGCCTCCGCTTCTCCCTTGCGGCAAACAGCGCGGGCGGCTAGTGAAATATTATTGGAATTCCTCCGCCCAAGATAATCCACTAGCAGTTTGTCGCGATCGACGCGTCTGACAAATTCCGGCTGTATCCCGGTAATAACGGATCGGTACTGTTCCTCCCTAATGTTATGTCTATTCAAATGTGTTTTTGTTGTTTTATTCTCGTCGGAGGCGGGTTTTTTGTTTGTGCTTTTATTATATTATTATGTATTATGTATTAGGTCTTATAGGCACTTTCGTTTGGTACATTATTACATATTATACACGTTTATATACATTACTCAAAATATAAATGTATTAAATAAATGCTTCCTACACTCATGGCCCTCACTATAGTCACACAAAATACACAAATACACATACACCCAGAACCAGATCAGAAGTTTAAATACATCATTAGATATTTGTTCGGCCGGGGATCGAGCTCGGGTCGACCAGAGCGGACCGGTCACTGATCCGGTACGCAGGTCGTCATTATGTGCGTATGTATGTGTGTACATACATGCATACGCATAATACTCACTAAATACCCACATAAAATAATAGTAGAACCAAAGTAGTTCGACGGGGGAAGTCCCACCGCCACACCTATTTCTAGCGTAAGGTAATCCGACAATCCGTTTGTGCTGTAGCGCGTGCCAAAGAAATGGACATACGTACAAAGAAACAAACATGCTTACATACATACATACGGTCGTAAAACATTACCTTCCTTCTGACGCAGTCGGGAAAAAGACACGTGTCAATGAACACAAACTTTCCCTACAACCACTTCATTAGCGCAGAGCGGAGTGCGTGAAGTTTCAATTATAAAAACATTAAAGTTTTTCCTGAACGAGGAATTCAATGTTTTTCTTTAACTAAGTTTAAAAGGAAATATGAAGAGTAAAGTAACGAATAGAATTTTAAAAGTTCGTCTTCGTCGTTCTTGATAAGGAATGTGGAAAGCCGAAAGATTCTGGAAATTAAAATGCTTGCGTATACATTTCTGTGTTGAAGAATGCGAAACAAAGTTTTAACTAAAGTAAAATTCGTTCTGGATTTGACTATTAAAATTCTTAATATGTCTCTGAAACTTTTGCCAATAAAATATTATGGAAAGCCGTATTTTATTTCTTAAGATCGTTTCTCTAAAATTCTACTTATAAAATAACCTAAAAAGATTTTTTTCTACCATAGGATAAAACTAACTAAGCATTTTCGGTACTTCATTTCACAAGTAGACTAAATGGAGAAGAGACTAAAATCCGAGGAAACCTTTGAAATAAAATTGTATAATATACAATCATTAAAAAAAACTTTCTACGCTTATAGCCCCCACACTAGGATTTTCTACAGTGTTGTGGATACCATGAACACACAAAAACGAATGCACAAACAACCAGACCCAGAACAGAATCTAAACTCATCATTCAGATGGCGGTCTGGCCGGGGATCGAACCCGGAACCCACTGCGTTTCAAACCGGTATGGTGACCACTCCGCCACGCGAGTTGTCAATCATTAAAAATCCTTTTATAAATTACTAAAAGCCATATTATACCGTTAAGATCTTACCGCTCTACTTGTGAAAATGATTACCGTGAAAAGATATCAAACGTCGTTAAACGCCGCCAAATAGACTTTACGGGCCATCCCAACTCAGAATAACCGGCCATTACTTTAAGAGGCACGGCCGAGCTTAGAGGTCTATTTTGTACATCACTCAACGAAATTTCGAATCCTTTAGTAAGCGTGTTCGAATCATGATTGTTGGTGTTTTCAAATAATTTCAAAGTACATTGCAAGGTATGGTGGAAAACGAACACAAAAACATGTAGTATACATTGCAATGTATGAACATAAACAATGATTGTTTTGAGGAAACAAGATAAACTGCACTAAGGGTATACCTTTAATACGAGTTTATTACGTTTTTACAAAATATTCATTGTTTGTGTTTTTACCCATGCATGGCACATTTACGTTTCCGTTTCAGTCATACCTTGCATGTACTTTCAAATGATTGAACAAAACGTTTACAATGATTGATCTGCGCAAATGTAAAAAAAGTCGTAGTATCTCTGTAAAAGTAAATTTGAAACAATTATCCGATGAAATTATTGTAAAGTACAGTAATTCGGATGGTTAAGGCCTTTTTGGAAACGAGGAGGAAACCTTCAAAAGGTTCCCAACGCTGTGGAGGAAACGCCGGGTTATGTGGGATTTTTACCGCACTAAAACAGTCCCAGCGGCCGTCCTCAGCGCTGCGTGGAGGACTCCGGGATCTCCTACGGAACATAATCGGGGTTCTTCGAGCGTGATGCCCCTTGCGGGCTCTTTCCCGGTGAGATATCCGGCAGATATTCGACTTCCTTAAGAATTGTCCAGGTAAAGAGTGGACCACTGGAGACTCGAAAATCTTTGTTGACCGCTCTTAAATTGACTTAACTGGAGCGTAATATCACACAGACAAATGAAATGTAATCGCTAATTTTAAATAATTCCCGTAATGTCGGGCGAAATCACGGATGACTACAGAATAGTCCTGCAAAGGTAATAAGTGCACCAATAAACGCTTCCATTAATAGTACAGTGAAAGGTGAGTAGCTAACTTTCCTTCTTTTTTTTGACGACCCGCGTGGTCGAGCGGTCACCATGCCGGTCTGACGCGCCGTGGGTCCCGGGTTCGATTCCCGGCCAGACAGAAATACGAATGATGAGTTAGATTTCTTTTCTGGGTCTGGGTGCTTGT
Organism: Cecropterus toxeus; assembly: GCA_018249875.1. Lineage (NCBI taxonomy): Eukaryota > Metazoa > Arthropoda > Insecta > Lepidoptera > Hesperiidae > Cecropterus > Cecropterus toxeus. The sequence continues at coordinate 4,119 of DWNE01001718.1, read as the reverse complement.
GTATTCGGCTTTGTGTATCCATGGTACCCACGATACAGGAGAAAATCCTAGTGAGGGGCTAGGAGTGTAGAAAGCCTGCGTGTATTTTAGGTTTCCGTATAAAACGGTACCTTATTTAGGGAACGTATCCAAACCACGTAACCTATTATTGACAAATTTTTACCCCCACCCCCCTCTGGCCTTGCTGACCAAAAATTATGTAGCATATGTCATACTGCAAACTGAGACGATTCTAATGGCCTAACGCATTGTGACGTATGACATACGTCACAATCCGTCATTAGCGTCATTAGCCATTAGTCTGTAGCGCGTGCCAAAGAAATTAACATATATACAAACTGACATAAAAACATACATGCTTATGCTCGAAAAACATTACCCTCCTTCTGACGCGGTCGGGTAATAAACAATCACTTATTAGAAAATAATTACTCAATCTGAATCGAAGGAAAATAACAATGTTTTGTACTAAAACGAAATATAATGGATGCTCACGAACATTGCTCAAGCAACGAGTAAGAAAACACATTAACCTTATTCGAAGCATCGATCGATACTCGCTTTAATCTTTGTTTATGTAAGTCACGTAAAAGGAAATTTCTTAAAACACTTTTTCATAACATATTTTTATAATATCGTATGAAATTTGTTATCTAAACCAATGTAAATTCAGTTAAATTTAAGGTTGAGAAAGTCTTCGGGATTCGGCTCTGATGACAACGACACCACATCTATTACTTTCTATTTAATAATAATCAATTTAAACAAGAGTATCAAACTAGGCTCATCCTCAGGTTTACAGACTGAAGTAAACGAGCCGTATTCCACATTAATTGTTAGGAGAGGAACGCGTCTACAGAGAAGTTCAGATAGGACAATAATTCTAGGTGTATACAACAACAGAATTGGGCTACGGTATCCCTTGCCTGTCGTAAGTGGCGACTAAAAGGGGTTTCTCGGGTTGCGGGTGGTAATCGTGGTAGCTTGAGTCGCCTAGCCAAGCGACCCCGTGAAGGACGGTGGCTTTTGTGGCCGCATGTCATCGTAAAAACCTTAAGACATGGTTAGGGTAAATGTTCACCGGGAAAGGGGGCATCGCGCTCGAAAAACTCTGGTTGTGTTCCGTTGAAGATCCGGAGTCCTCCACACAGCGCTGAGGACAACTTACGGGGGGGTTTTTTAGTGCGGTAAAAATCCCACATAACCCGGCGTTGCCCCCACAGCGTCGGGTACCTGTTGAAAGTTTTTCCCTCGATACAAAAGAAGGTGCAGTATATACACATTACTATAATCATATTGTCCAATTTATAAAACAAAATCTTACCAAATGACAAACTGATTGTAACAATAAAATAGTAACTTCGATCGCACAACTTGAAGAAGGTAACAGGAAACTATTGAAAGAAATAGACGAAGGAATTCGAAGACCATGCACAAAACATATTTATATTTAAGGAACATAATATATGGTGTTTGTTTTTTCTTTAAATAAATCTTTTGCCGACAATAGTTCTCGTATTTAACAATAATCGTAATTAATAAACCACACGGATCATAGGTACATTAAATGGAAAGTAACTAAAGCAGTACATACATATAAGAAGTAAATTTTACGCAATATATTGATAGATAATATTATATTGCTAAAGATTTAATAACAACCATGACTTTAAGATTTGACAATATTCAAAGTTTGAAATTGAAATCGGAACAAAGAAAACACTTAGCAACTTTTACCAAAGTTTCAGTATGGACTTTTTACATACAGTCTTCCCTTGGGGTCTTGAAGTACAATACAGTGTGGATTTTTATTATTCTAATTTTAATATTACACAAGCAGACAATGAGCATCTAATATATCTTTTTTCACTTTGCATAAAAATGCATGTCTATGTCAATGGATATCTATAATCGACTTCATATGGGCTTGAAGTTCTATCAAAGACTACAAACTCGTTCCTACTCTTGAAAACTAACATAAATCGCATCGTCTTAAGGGTATTAATTGTGTAGTAAAGGAGACACCACACTTTTCAAGCCACTTTTACGCTATATATTTTACAAAAATCCTCAAAGTTCTGTGACTACACCTTGTATTTCTTTCTTTATCTGATGTAAACAAGTAAACGAGCAAGTAGTCTACCTGATGGTAAGCGTTTACTGCCCAGGGTCATCTGTAAGCAACTTCATATAGATCAGGGGTTTCATCTGAAATTGATCAGAGATGCATTGCTACTACTGTAGACTAAGATGGTCGTTTCAAATATAAGTGAGCCGATGAGCCTTGTTCCTAAATAATAAACATGATACAAACAGTAGATTGCCGTATTATGTCAACTCTTTTTTCTTCAATCGCGAAGAAAATGACGAATACGGTACGTGAGAAAGCACAAATGTTACCGAAAAAATTATAATAAGCAAGCTTTCATTGACAGGTCGTGACTTATAAGCGGTGAAGAAAAAATTAAACGACGACATATTTTATTGCGCGGAAGAATAAGGACTACTACACACGGTCTAGTTATTTTTCGTTTACTTTCTTAAGGTACGCGGTCAAGCTATTCGAGCTCTACCAAATTATGAAACATGATATGTGACTAGAATCAATTTAATGTACAAAATTAGAAAGAAATTATCGATTCATTATAAAAAATAGAAATCATTTTGCAGAGTGATATAGGGTAGGTATATTTGTTTAAAAATGGCAGGTCTAGCGGGAATGACTTTTTATTATCATTAAAATATGGATATCTAATGAAAACAAAAACCGACTACTTAAAACAATGAACTGACTGCAATCAATCGTTTTAAAGCAATCAGATTTTTTATGTAGATATTTTTAACAGTGTTACTTGTTTCAAAAAGCAATCATGAGCACACGACCTCGGACGCATATAGGTAACTTAATCATCATAAGTAACTGATTTCTGTCAAATTGTTACAAAATTCGTTACAAATAAACCAGTTCTAAAATTACCTAATGATCATTCTATAAGATATTGTATTCTGTGGACTCGAATGCCAATTTAGCGAAGCGGTTACACAAGTATGCAGGTGACATTGATGAATTAATTTTTGTGGCGCTCAATAACGAGATAAACCCGTTGGAAAAATGATTTGTCCTAAAATTTAATTATTTTTGACTAGATTACTTCCGCGCTTCCGCCCGCTTTAGTCACGTTTACTACGGTAATGAATATTTCAAGTGTTAATCCAGGTCATAAATCTTTCCCCTGTAGCCGGGGAGTAGAATACAGATACGATATCCCGTGCCTGTCGTAAGAGGCGACTAGAAGGGGGATTCTAGGGTTGCGTGTGGCTAGACTGGGAGCTCGAACTGCCCAGCCAGCAACCCTGAGAAAAACGGCAGCATATGTGGCTGCATGTTGTCACAGACACTTGGTGTAGGGGGACAGTAACAAAAGATGAGCCCATGAAGGGCGCCGCGCTAGGGGACACCGATGCGTTCCATTAGAGATATCTCGAGAGATCCCGGTGTTCCCCGCAAGCGCTAAGGAGGCCTTCGTTAGCGAGGGGGTTTTAATGGCTAAAAATCTCAAATAATCCGGAATATCAAGGTATTATTCGGCGTACCTTTCGAAGGTTCTCCCCCCCCCCCTCGCGTTATCAAAAAAGGTCATAAATTATCTGTGCGCCATTTTTTTGCGAAATCCGACCAGTAGTTTTTATGTAAAAGAGTAACAAACACACATACATCCTTAATAACTATTGCACATACAGGGTGTAAAGGACAACGTACCGAATATTAAAAATATGGATTCCTGACACTGGTGTTCTTGATTCTGGTGCTTATGGCGTTGGAATTTTTCATCGCTTTTTTCTCGGTTATTCCAATTTTTTATGCATTTTTAGGGTTCCGTACCCAAAGGGTAAAACGGGACCCTATTAATAAGACTCCGCTGTCTGTCCGTTTGTCTGTCTATCTCCAGGCTGTATCTTATAAACAGTGATAACTAGACAGCTGAAATTTTCACAAATGATGTATTTCCATTGCCGCTATACCAACAAGTACCAAAAATTGAAAAAATATATATATTAAGGTGGGTCCCCATACAATAAACGTGTTTTTTGCTCAATATTGTAGATAATGGTGCGGAA
>DWNE01001717.1:0-20945 GCA_018249875.1 Cecropterus toxeus | reverse complement strand
CTGGGTCTGGGTGTTTGTGTATTCGTCTTTGTGTGTCCATGGCACCCACGATACAGGAGAAAATCTTAGTGTGGGGCCACGTGTGTAGAAAGCGTCTTTATAAAAAAATAAAAAATATAAAAAAAGTTCGACCGGGGAAGTACCACGGCCACACCTATGTCTAGCTATTTGAAGCAGTTCTTGCGTTACGGTAGAAAGGCGTGGCTGCCGGCTCACTTATATATAAAGCGACCTTCTTAGTCTTCGGCAGTAGCAACACATCGGTAATCAACTTCAGATAGATGTCCATGGGCTGCTGTCACCACTTATCATCAAGTGGACTGCATGCTCGTTTGCAAATTCAATCTAAAATATAAAAAAAATATAACTATGTCTATGTCAGTACATATAGTCGTTAAAATCTCCCAAAGTAATATTCACTTGCACGATACAATATGTTCCAGAGCAATCAAGTTTAGTAATTCACACCAAGGTTTCATTTAAAACGAGCAACAAGCATGAAGTATTGCCGAAACAAATTGCCACGATATTGTGGGAGTTGGGGCCATAAATTTCCTTTCCGATTTCGATCTTACGCTCCGGAAACGGTTGCAGCGGCTGAAAATTGCAATGTTCTCATGAAAGCGTGGTGTTAGAAGCAATAACGGCATCATTGGGTTTGATAAATTCTATTTAGTGTTTACTATTCTAGTAATGATATCCAGTATGTATTTTGTAAATAAAATACCATGTTATGTTGTATAGGTTTTGAATAGTTCCATTCTGATCAGAAAATGGTGGCCAAGAGACAAAATGCAATAGGTTGGTCTAACATCAACACTTATTGCGTTCACAAATACGCATGCCAGGTGCAATACTTGTTGGCGAAAACCCCCATTAGGAATGCAGCGGATTGAAAAAATAATAGCAATAGTAAAAAAAAACTCATGAGGATAATTAAATACAATTGCATTATGAAAAGTTTGAACTTTATGTCTTGGATTGAATGCAATTTTTATTCATGTTAAAATAACAAACGAGCATACAGTTCACCTTATGAAATGGTAGTAATTTGATATCAAGTCCATTTAGAACAGAAGAAATCTGAAAGCATTCCCAAATGCCTCGCTATTCCAGAACGAAGATTAAATGCATCACATGTGAATCAATTGGCATCTACCCTTTAATTACTAGGATGAAGCACAAATAGGTGCGTGATATCTCCTTCGTCATCTATACGATCGTTATCTCCTTTTAACTTAATAATTATGTAAAAGTATCCAAAATATTCATATAGAATTCGTACGTGAAAATATTTATATAGTCAAATATAGCGTTTAGGTTTTAAAATCTGTTTAATTTCAACAACGTTTTAGAAGCAGTTTAGCGCTGCGGTGTTCTGGCTTACAGAGATACTTGAGGCTTTTCGACTTACTCCTCCGGGGAGCATCAATGCCTCGCTTTTATTTATAAACGTTGCGTGTTATTGTTTGTAAAAGGTTTAAGAGAAAAGACGATCGTAAAATATTAAAACTATAATCTAAAATTTCACTAATATTTTAGTATTAAGACGAAAGTTAGTAAGGTTGTATATGTCACGCTTTCACACTTCACACTTTCTACACTCATAGCCCCACACTAGGATTTTCTCCTGTGTCGTAGGTGCCATGGACACACAAAGACGAATACAAAAACACCCAGACCCAGAACAGAAATCTAAACTCATTATTCAGATGCCTGTCTAGCCGGGAATTGAACCCGGGACCCACTGCGCGTTAGATCGGTATGAAACGTCCAAATTTCGTATTATAATGCATTGCTCCGCATGTCTTACATTTTTGGTCTGAAATTCCAATGTTAAAATTTTCAAGTGCGAGACACAGTGGGTGTAGGTAATGCGTTCGAGTTCGAAGCGGAATGCAAATTACGTTGCAATACTTGGAGATATTCAGCTATTTGCCGCCTACAACCTTATCGGCTAATAGCTATAAAAAGCATTCGCACAAACATAGAAAAGCAATCAGGCGTAAAGAAATCGTTTTAAGGAAACAGGAACATTCCTCGGTCAATGAACGTGAATGGGACACAGCAAATGTTTTAATTAAAGGCATTGTTTAACCGCGTAACTAGTCGCGATGTTATATAAAACGTTTGGATACCTGCATATTAGGTATTATACGTTCTAAATATTGTAAAAGAGAAGACCTCGATTAACTAACACTTAATGTAATTAAAGCTGCAACCTAATCAGAGGTGCAACCGTTCGAAGTTGCTGAAAATTTTCAAGTATTTTCCTCCTAAAACTATATAACCAAGTTTGGAAATTTGATGAACAAAGCTATTAAATTATTAAAATTGGTAAATTGAAGTTATGTAAGGTTTTAGAGGTGAAATATTATTACACACAGTAGTCTTACCTGGTCTAATAACTTTAAATGATTCTATGCCAGATCTTTTGAAGCATTCTTAAGTAATTTTGTTTTGCTAAGCTTAAAATTGCAGTAAATTTTGGCCTACAAAAATCACTGTTTGTATTCGTATACTCGATAAAGTGTCAAGTTAACACAGTGTCATATCTGGAGTACATAAAATACACAACTTGTTGTATAGATTGCGACATATCTTGCGATATGCAGATTGTAAACTGAGCATTTCCCACACAGGGAGGTAGTTTGCCTTTCTACGATCTAAGGACGTATAAACATACTGTGATTTAAGAGTAATGTGCATTTATTACTTTGAACCAGATGTGTCCCGCGTATTCACCCGATCTTAAAATCATAACACGGCAATTGCTAAACATAAATTTCACGAAAATGTTATACCTTCAACAATTTTTGAACTACTTGCTCAGTTCTATCTCATTATTAAACCGATTTGGTTTCATGTGATTTCAAATACAGTCACAAGCAGTGGGGCCAACTTAAGTTAGTTTAGTCTTATTTAGTGGTTGATTACAGATGTCTATAGATGGTAGTGGCCACTCACCATCAGGTAGACTGCATGCTCGTTTGTACAACAAATATATCTGTAACGGAGCAGTGGTGAGATGCTTAATGGTGGTGATGAGCAGTGGTGAGGAGAGGAAAGGAGAGAGGGAGGTAGATAGGAGAGATTGACTTTTGGCGGAGACATCATTATTGAAAAGAGAATTGGAAATAAATCGTCGCTTAAAGAGTATTTTTCTAATGTCTTATTTTATAGCGTTATATATCTTTTCTTTAAGTTGGCCGATCATCGATTGAACCCGGGCCTGTCTATTAAAATATTGGCATAGGGTCATGCGGATCAAATGTTGCTACAACTTGCAACACTTAACCCACGATTAGGGAACAGTTCAATAGATTGATTAATGAGGTATATGGGTTGATGCAACCGATAATCGATTTCTTTGTTCACTACACCATCTTACTGAACAGTGCTTTACTAATCACTGATAGCGTTTCTTGCAAAATGCAGTTGTGGCTACAACGGTATTGCAAAAATACTGTCTGATCTTCTCAGTTGACGTTCCGGAGGTAGTGTAAGAACATTTTGTAACTGTGTTTTTGTAAGCCTCCGTAGGCTCATAAAAAACAAAGACGTTTTATTTCACTTATGTCTGCAATAAAACGCCTTCTCGTGACTCATCATCGAGTGTTCATAGGAACGCCGCGGAGTTTAAGTCGGTAAGAGGCCGAAATTCTCTCCCGGGCGAAAGGAGTTCCATAAGGATTTCTCCGCGTAAAGTAGTAAAAGAAAAGAGTAACACTTCTGATATCGCTTGTTGCCTTCTGGTCGTCATGTTGTAATGGAGTTATCGTGTACATTTTTGTTTTGGATAATACATGCCCGTGTCAAAGAAAGTATGCGTTTTATTATAATATTGAAGTAGCAAACGAGCATGCAGACAATCTGAGTTGGGGGCCATTGCCACCTACGAACATCTGCAATTAACCCAGATTAGTCTTACTTGAGGTTAGCCACAGATACTTGGCTTCTTCTGAAGACTAAGTTTGAACGCCTCGGATAAGTATTCGTCCCTGAACACACTTTAAAACTGCTGATATTACATAGGAACAGGTGTAGCGATGTTCTCTCCGAAGTTGAGCCACAAAGGGTTCTATCACCTAAAAAAATCCACGTACCTAGTTGCGTTTTGTTATTGTGTTGTTGTTCCGTATGAATAGGTGCCTATTTTAGATTTTAGGTTTCTTAACACGTTTAATTTAAGGTTTGAGCGTTACTTAACTTTCACAAAATCATCTATACACAAATTTTATAAATATATATACATGTATATTTTTAAGTAATAGAGCTTAATTTAATATTTAAACTCTATTAAAAACTTAGAACTATTTTTCACCTAACAGAGTTATAAATAAATAAATACAAGTATATTAGTATTCCACACGCGTAAAATAATAAGAACAAATAAATAGTGCAATTAACAACGAAAAGTTCTCCAATTAATTAACGTCACTTATTCATTAATAAAAGTAATCCATATAAAAAAATAATACAGGAAACATAATTTCTAGTAATTATTTTTTTATTGTTTCATCGACGGATTTTATACGACTATAAGACCTTCACGCTGTAGCTTACAGTCACATGTCTTAAGCCTTTTACTACCCAAGAAACAATAACTAAGGCCAAACCTGACTGGCAATTAACACGTCCATTTATTGACGAGTGTGAATATGTTTTTCAAATTGGCCACGTGTGTGAAACTGCCGCTTTGTTCCCTATCTATTGTTTTTTAACATAACTATGTAATTTTGAATTTGATGTTGTTTTAACAACGTTGTAGGGGATTGTATGTATTGGTGAAACATTAAGGTGGTAGAACAAAATTATCGATCCGCCGCTCGATAACATTACCCGAATGCAATCGGGTAATGTAAACATAAATACTATGGAAACATTTTTTTACTACTATGTATGTTTATTTAATACTATGTGTGTTTGTTTGTATGCATGTATGTTCATTTATTTGGCGTGTGCTGCAGTCCAAACGGCTTGACCGATTGTGACATACCTATGGGGAGGAAAGATAACTTTTAGCAAATAAACCATTTACTATTTTGACGATAATGATAAAAACTTTAAATTACCTATATTATTACAAATAAAAAAACCCGACTGTTTATTTAAGTTTTAGCAATGGAGGCTTTTATTTTTATAATATTTTTTTTATATACATATTTTATTCCATCTTCTTCAAGTTTGGTGACCTAAGTTGTTTATAGTTTCAGTGCTTACCGTAAAATCTTTAAACAAAGTACTCGTGAGAACTGCTTTGTTAGCTCATAATTTTCTATTGTCTCTATAAGCATATTACACACCGGCGTACTTTACATAATTCCTACAAGGGTACATTGCAACAATTCGACATTAAAGTGTTATCTACTAAACAGCCATGGTTATTGTTTTCGAAAATTGGTAAATGTTGTTTGGTAGTTACACGTTTTAATGACGAGTTGAGATATACATGATGCTTATTTATACTTATAAGTAAATTCAATGTATGAGAGTATTCATATAAAATTATTTTTATGATCATGGTACCTTTTCCGATGCCTCTCTAAATTACATACTTTCACAAAAATAACCCGAGACAGACATAAAATTGTAAAAAAAATATCCGTTTCGGGATGCCTGACAGATGTGAAACATCGTGTTTGACTGAGGTGAGGAACTATTTAATTATATATAGCATACTGAAAATAACACCATCTACGACTAGTACCCCGTACTAAGTCCAACTAACACCGAAGATCGCTTGTTTCGTTCGACTTCATAGTTCCAAAAATTTATAACAGGTGGCGCTAAAATAAATAAAGGCAAGCATCGCTACGCCAACAATCGGGTTTACTTGCGCTCATAGATGTTTTACATCAACAAATATTTTCGTACGATACTTCTTTATATTATCTCCCATTCGTACACACTTTTACCTAGACTGAGAAAGTATAATAAATACATTGTTGGAATTATAAAATGTATTAGTGCTTATTTGAATACAATGTACACATAACGTAATATCCTTTATCTACGCTCCCAAAGACAACTATGCAGTTTACCATCGTTCTAGCCAAACAGAACCATCAAATAAAACGCGAGTATCGTGCTAATCTTTCATCTCCAGCGAAATGCTTAGCAAATGTAGCGTAATGTTTATTAATTTGTCGTGTGAACACGTTAATGAGTGATGTGACGTGCGCGAGAGCCGTCCGCTGCCCTGAATCCCACACAGCCTCACGATCTTTATAAACGTGATAAAATTCGTCTGACGAATACAGATTACACTGTTTTATATTTATTTACACAACAGATAAGATGAAACAATTAGCGGAATTATCATACAAGATCACTGCAAATTTAAAATGCAATGCTTGGGTATGATGTAGATACAACCGGGATGGCAGAACGTTCAAAATCCTATGTGGTTCTGGAATCCGGACTCGATCTCCAGTCGAACATTTAAATGATTATTTTGGATTAGCTGACGACTTACGTGGCGCAGCGATCAACATACTAGACTTACACGCAGTGGCTTCCGAATTCGATCCTCGACCAGACTTTTGAATGATGAATTAGGATTTCTTTTCTGGGTCCTCGCGTTTATGTATGTCCATGTATACCATACAACACAGGAGAAAATCCGTATGTGGGGTAATAAGTGTAGAAAGCGTTTTTTTTTTTATTTATGGTATGAGTGTGTATGCTTGTATATCCGAGTGTAGGTCTACAGTAAATAAGTCATAGGGAATCCTGTTGTTAGATTGATTTGATTCATTGAGAAAAGTTTCTTATAGTTCCTTATAGTAGGTATTCCGCTAAAATAGGTAGCCAACTTTAAGCGTTTGCGAAAATAATACAATATAACTCTAGGTATCTAAATTATCATAATTATAGTATTTCTTGCATCGAAATAGCTAAATATGCACTAACGAAGATTATGTTTAACCCGACATTACCAAATTCGCGATAAAATCTTAAACGACTAAGAGGCGTGTATAGTTCCTTGAATTAAAATAGAATGCAACCCAAGTTTACTATCTGCAAGGCCGGAAAATGGAGCAATTGTTCTGAATAGCTCAGATGTAAGGCTATTAGACGCACGCTCTCCGAGGTACCTGTACCTACATATCTATTAGTGCATGGGCAATTATGAAATGTTGCGATGGAGAAAATCTCGATGGTATAATGTACATCGGATAAACTGATTGGTGATGTGATTTTGTTGCATCTATCATGACATGATGCTTTCTACATCAAAGGTCCAATGGATTTGTTGTGTCTTAGGTGACACACACACACATGATGAATTGAAAAACATGCAGTGGCCTAAATTAATTATTAAGGTTTCTTTCTGGCCAGGAATGTAACTGAGAATTCAGCGTGTCAGACCATTATAGTGACCGGTCCGTCATACCGAAACGATAACGTCACGACAACATATATATATCTATTTACATGTGTTCACTACACACAACGCCGACACAGAATCCCCTGTATTGTTCTTGTTATCAAGATCTAGAATAGGTATTTTCATAAGTTCGATGTTCGATATTTCATGACTTAGGTATGTGATAGTTTAGTTACCATTTCCTAGACCCGTTTGACACGCAGTGTATTCCAGTGTGAGTGTAAAAAGAGTATTTTCAGATGTAAGCCGATCAGTGTTAACTTGAAAATTTGTTCATTGTTCCAGAATGCCTCTCGGCACAAGACCGTTCCCGGCAGCGCTCTGGCCCGATCAAGAGCGTGCCGGTCGCGGCCGATATCAAGAAGGACGTCGATTTCGACTGCCCTGAGGAGTTCGGCTACTATCCACACCCCACTGATTGCAGGTTTTACTACGTTTGCGTGTTTGGCGGCGCTCTACTCGAATCTTGTACTGGTGGCCTTATGTACAGGTATGTGATATGTATTTTGAAAATAGATTGAGAATATTTGAAAATTTTATATACAGTGAATGCATTATGTAGATTAAGATTTTAATTAAGACGTCATGAAAGTGAAATTATAGCAGGTAAATAAATTGTTTACAAAGAAAAGAAATAGAAAATTTCATATATTCCGTATATAATGATTGTTAATAACGAGAAATCGATACTACCTATACAAGTATATGAACCGTCAATCATGTCCGATTCGTGGCGAGAATAAAATCTTTAACTAAATTGTTAACTCCTTTAAGTTTGTTTTCGTATATACCGCGAACATATAGATATTTTATTATTGCTTTAACTCTAAATAGTTTCTTTTCCAATTTTCCAGCCACGAGCTCCAAACTTGTGATTGGCCGCGTAATGTGGGCTGCGATGCCACCGGTGTAGTGGGTGGCGAAGAATTGGAACGATACAGCGAGAGAGACACCCCGCCTCCCCCACCGCCACCCCCGCGCCGCACACCTCCTCCACCACCACCGCGAGCGCAGCCCAACCCTATCATCACATCACGAGGACAACCTAAATTTAATCGCAATGAATACGAAAAGGTAGTGTTTTAATATTCCTCACTTTGTCAGTCTCATAAATATTGAAATTCATTTACATGAACAGATAGTAATATAAGGGCTTGGTAAATTTTAGCAACAACAATTATATGCAGAAGTAGACGACTTACCACCAGTTGAAGAAATTGAGACCGATAGACAACAACGAGTCTACAGAGGACAACCATCAACGATTGGACAGGTTCAAAAGGATAGAGATGGTTATGCCTCTCAAGCTATATCCTCTGGTAGAACATTAAATTCTAACATAATACCGGCTTCCATTTCTCAAAACAGCAAGATTGGATCATTTTCCTTTGGAAGTCAAGTAGACGAAAGAAGAACTGCGACGGTCACGCAAGCACCACAAACATATAGGTAATGTATATTTTTAGTTTTAAAGTTTTGATATGAAAATAAATATTATAATTACGAAATAACCATGTGACTGTATCATTATTTCAGTGGAGACGTAACTGAAAATGTGACTGAAATCTTTGACAGACTAGACTTAAAAATAAACGAAATACCAGTTACAGACGTATCAAACAAAATACATTTAAGAACCAAAAGACAAACAACTGACAAAGAGTTAGGTTCGACTGAAAACAAAAATAATACTCAAGACCGAATTTCTAAAAGAAATGATAATGATCAAGAAATGGAATATGTTGAGGTAGACGCTGAGATTCTACAGGACGACTATGAAGACGATATAAATCAAGATGAATCAGAAAGGGGGAAAAGGCAAATAAGATATTATTTAAAAAATGGTCAGAAGACTCAGGCAAAGCTTTGGCCAAACACTAAACAACTTAAATTAGTAAACTTACAACAACTAAATTATAATCCTAATATTCAAAGTAGTCGGTTTCAACCTGTTTATAATGGAAACTACAACGGGGCTGTGCGACAACAACATCCTTCAGAATCTAATTATTTCTCAACGGCAAACCCGTTTTTATCTTATCAGCACCAATCACAAAATTCTTTTAAGCCTAGTTTGCCCGACCCGCTTAAGCAAAATCCTTCTCATAATCCTTTAAGTACCAATACTCAAATTATAACAAAAAGTCCTCCTATATCATCTCTAAACAACCATGATAACCCGTTCGCAGCATTAGCTGGTGGTTTTTATAATAACGATCAAAAGCTAAATAACAAGGAAGTAGCTTCACAGTTTGTGTCTTCTTTAAATAGACCAAACATTGTATCATTTCCCGATTCCGCTCATCATACTAGTACGATTGTTATGGCTAAACCTATACCAGTACCTACTTCACCACGAACACCTTTTAATTACCAAGTCAACCCTGTAAAAATTCAAGATACTAGAGACAGTATTAGAGAAGGCCAATCAAATAGAAATGTTAAGAGTCAACAACCATATGCTGGTAGACCTAATTACAACGATGAAAACTATGACGATCAAGAAGAAGATAGCGAGGAAGAATCATCCGAAGAAGATTTATCTGAAAATAATGAAGAAAAATTTAAATACAATTTTCCCAACCCACCTTATGATTACATGCATCCTTCAAATAAATATGCTAATATAGAAAATCCATTTGCCAAGCCTGATTTTGATTTTGATGAATTTCTAGAAAAACTAAGAAATGATCATTATTCAGCTATTGGAATAACAACACCTAAGCCTAAAAATACTTATAATGCAATTAAAATAATAAATGCTCCTCAAGCAGTAACGACAGCATCAAATTTAAATCCTACTGGATTACGATCATCGACACTCAATTATAATGGAATTAGTACGCCTCGACCCTTTACAGTACCTAATGGTTTTAGCAATACTGTTAGTCCTACACAAATCTCTTTGAATTCGACTATGAAACAGTATCAACAACAACAAAAATTACAACCGACTCAGCAAAATCCATCAAACCAGCAACAATTTCATCAGCAACACGACGCAGGCATCCCTATAGAAACTATGAGGCCGAATTTGAAACCACCTAATTTTAAAGACGATCGTCAGCTTCCCATAATATATAACTTTAACAAACCAATTGAAGTAGGAAATCAAGCAACTAATCCTACGACGAAATTGCAAAAAGAAACTCAACAATTATATCCAGTAACCCAAAAACCATTTTACATAGTGACCGCTACTGGTTCCCCTGTAGTATATTCAACATCAAAAAACCAATTCGTAGTGAGACCTAATAATGCAATTAGTTTACAACCACAATATGTGTCTACAATGCAACCATACGTGTTGTCTTCTGTAAAACCACAAAATTCATTTGCGGCGCACATATACTCAACATCAAAACCTCTTACAACTTTGACAAATGACCAACTTTCTGCGCTTCAAAATTACTGGAGAAATCCTACAAATCAAGTAACATTACAACCAACTCTAAGACCGACTACATATAAGGAACTCTCAAAACTAGAAAATTTATTTGTACAAACATTAAGACCGACACTCCAGGTACAAATTAGTAATCACAATGTAGGTAATAGTTTCGCCTCATCAACAACAAAGCTACCTCCAACACGTAAGCTTATACCTAAACCTTCGCCTGAAATGTCTGATTATTATTACGATGAAGATGATGAACAATATTATTATGAACCACCAGTAAAACCTAAATATATGCCAAGTACGGAAGTTAAACCACAAAGGCCACCGATGGCTCAGAATTACCAAGAATATGAGGATTCTATAGAAGATTCTGCTGTAGACAATCCATCAAATATAAAATATTCACGTCCTACTGGATATCGTCCAGCAAAATATAGTTCTCTCAAACCTGAAAGTGTTACTAAAAACTTAAATGACGTATCAGTAGTTACCAAGTCACCATTCAAAGAATCTACCAAAGCCATAAACGGAAAATTAATTTCCACAATGATAAATTATGTAACCTCAACTCCGTCTATTCTGAAGCGTCCAGAAGTATCTAATTATGACATTATACATCATAACTCTCGTAACAGAACTATTCATATAAGAAAACCCATACGCTATGAAAATAATCCGAATACTCTTAGACCTCCGAAGTATCTTAACCAAACAACTTTGAGACCTTATACAGTTAGGCATAGACTTGCTAAGCCGACCACTGTAAAAGAAGATAATAAACAAATTAAAGGAATTATGAGACACCCGAATATAGTGGCACAAATGAAATTCACTACACCAAGAGATAGCTACAAGCAAGAGACTCGTTATACTAAGACTAAACATGACGATAGAACAAACAGGTAAAATATATAGACAAAAGGACTGTATGGATTTATAAAATAACTAACTATATTTTAAGCAAATACATATTTATCAGCACTACACTAACTATTCTTCAGCGACTATTGTATAAATATTTTCATACATCTACAATCCGACGTACTAATAACCTTCTATAACATTTGACCTGACTAACGTTGACTTATTGGACTTTTAATTAAAACGACTGACTCTTCTTTCGAATCTAGAATGCTTTGTATATAGCATTTTTAGGGACAAAAATTAGAGACATTGATATAAAGTTGCTTTTTCAGCTTGGAACCAACAGAAAGTGTGACACCTTCGTCATATTCGGCAAGTCCTCGGCCAAAAATGCTATACAATGGATCTCAGAATTATAGTCCTGATCAATATGATCCATACTATGCTGTATATGACGAAGACGGTGAATTATACAAAGACACAGGTAAGTAAAAACATTAAATTTATGCGATTAAAACTTTAAAACGTAATGTTTGTTGTAATGCACAATAAACATTTTAATTATTTAATACGTCACAATATAAACTAAAAGATAATTATGCATATAACATCATTAGTCAACTTCCTACTGACAGAATCTCGGATTTTTTATAATATTTAATAACTGTCTACATGTCTTACTACTGTTATGTAATTATTGTAATGTAAAGATCATATCGATAATTCTTATGGTATACTAAATTCTTTAATGATCCCGAATTCCTTGCACTAAAATAATACTTTTATCACTTAATTATCTTATGTTAATTCAAATTAATCGAATTGAATCGTCACGGGAATCGGATGTAACGCACTAACTGGTGATTGGTACTGGTGTTGGCAGACTATGTCCAGCAATATAACACGGCCTCGCTTCGACCAGCAGTCCAGCAGACCTACCGTGGTACTCCGCCCCCTGCGAGACGACCAGTGGAGACATACACCCCTAGACCAGTGTCCCCTGATGACTACGATGACGCTCTTATTCAAGGACAGGTACACAATATGTTATTTTTCATTACATTTTTATCGAAATTATTATTTGTGCAGGAATTAAATCACATCGTACGTTCTGAAATAAATTAAATTTCCTTCTTCGTACAATCTATTTTCAGATAAGCAATCAAAATCAATACCAATCATCCGTTCGCCAACCATCAAGGTAAGATATTTGAGAAGTAAATATAGCTTACATATTATTAACAGTTAAACAAAAAACGTACATTAGCTAGGACAAAACTTAACATTCCAATATTATCGACGATCCAGGGGCGAAGGTAATGAATTGGGCTATGAACATCATTTACCGAGCAGCGCGAGGACGACTGTTTACGAAGCTACAACCCTACGCACTACTCCTTCTACAACTAGCACAAGCACTACCACTACCACACAACGCCCAACCACTGCACTCTTCACCGAAGCAATGACCCCGTCTAGACACACCTCAAGGTACTACAAAAGAAAACCTTTAAGGACGTGTGTACGATGCTCAGTTAAGCTTGAATCATGCGTCCGTTGTCAATAACTTTCATTTGAGTCATCGTAACTATATCATCTCAACATTACATTTACATAAATATTCATACTCATTATATAGAAATCATTAACTAGAATACAACCTTTGAACTGATGATTTTATATCCCCAAATACTAACATTGGGTTTTATATGGTACTAAAATTGATTACCAGTTTAAAAGTTGTAAATATCATTTACTTTATACCTTCTGATCTACTTTCTACTATCTTCAAACATCTTTGTTAGAAAGATACGAGAAACAGTTTGCTTTTGTGGTATCTTTATTTCCTTGTAGCGACTAATATATATTTAAGATTTTTCAAATACCCCATTCATATGTAAATACTCTCATAATATTCAACCAAATTAGGTATTTAGAATAGAAATGATATCATTTCGGATGAAACATCGATCGTTTAACAGCGTTGAAATAGTTGAATGCTTGAATTAGAAAGATTTCTTTTGCTTTGTATTCAACAGATCATCTTCAGATGAAAATCCCTTACGCAATCCCGAATCCTCTTCAAAACAAAACACACTTGACTCAACTTCTTCGCCTTCTCCTACCCTCTCAGCAATAATAAACGTTTCATCCCTCGCTAAACCCTTTGAAAAGACTGATAATAGTCATAGATTGGCTGACACATTACCAACGACTGAAAGGCTACCGACCCGGAGACATCCGTCTCGTGTGACTAACAACCCCAATAATAATCCGGTTGAAGTTATTCAGGCGCCTTCTAATTCAGATAATAAAAAGGTGGTTTCATTAACTACGGGATTTTCTATACGGCGAAATCTTAATAACACTAAGAACCCCTATACATTAACTGTTATCTCTAGGCCTTTCGAAACCAATGACAAATCGACTAGTGGAAATTCACCAGCAAGTAATAATAATGAAAACGTACAACAACTTACAGATAGGTATTATTATGACACTAAGAGTAGAAATAATGATCAAATTGTTGAACCCAAGATTAATAAATACACTTTAAATGAACCTGCATCCAGTATATCAACTAGAAGAAAAGATGCATTTCCCGAAGTAATTGAAGAAGAAGAACCGGTTGTATACAATCGCCCATCTATACGACAAAGTTCTACTGGAAGACCTAGAATTAGGATAAGTACTTTACCATCTACGACAGATACCACAAAATACTATGTAAAGTCTGTAATTAAACGCCCAACACCATTTTCGTTAAATAATGAAAATAATGAGGACTCTACTGAAAATGGCGTTAACACTGAGGCTTTAATTGAGAATGGTTTGAGAAATGCAAAACGTCCGTTTTCACCTCCTGATCCACCCCCAACCGAAGCAAAAATAGAAAATTCATCAGAATACTACCAAGCAGAGCAGCCAGTAAAGAGTGAACCAATTGTTTCACCATATAGAACACTTAATAATTTAAGAAACATTGATAATGAAAAAGATTTAGTGTTGGACTATTCCACAAGCACTACATCAACAACTCGGTTCACAACAACTACACCAAAACAAGTAGCAGAACAAACTGTGAGAACTGAAAACTACTCCCAACGTAAACCTTCTTATTATAGTTATCGAGTAGTGGATGAAGTCGTGCCTGATCAAACTACTGAAGTATTTAGCGGAAAAGTTAAAAATATTATAAAATCATTTTTCAATAATTTGTCTTCCAGCCCCAATTATTACGAATTTTCGTCGTCATCTCCTAGACCAACACCAAAACTTGAAGAAAAAATTGTAAACATAGGGTTTCAAAAGAAAAAAGTTAAATACAGCGATGAAAAGCCTTTGAGAAATAATGTTAAACGTATACAAATTATTACAGAACCCAGTATTAGCAAATTTATTTCATCTAGCGCTGATACTATCAGTTTTGGAGAAGACTATGATAAGTTAAGCAAAGATTATTCGCCACCTACTTCCACTGTTGCACCTTCATTAACTGATGCACCTTTTATAATTATTAGCCCTGAAACCACCCCAGTTATGTTAGAAAGTTCATCGATTAATGAATATTCTAAAACCCAACATGAAAAAACTCATGAATCTAAATATACTTCATTGATAAATGAAGAAGATGGAGAAAAGTCTCGTAAATTTCACAAAATATTGAACGAGGAAGATGCACCTCAAAATAATTATCGCGATAAACTAGTAAAAGAATTGACCAAATTGACCATAACAAACACTGAAAACGCACATCCACCGACTACGACTGAACGATTCAGACCTCTGAATATAATTGTCGATGATATTGCTTCGACGACTAGTACGACTAAATCGACTACGACTGTGAAGGCTACGACAACATCAACGACTAAGAGTTTATCCTTCCCAACACGAGCCTCACGAGTAAATCCCGCCATAAAGTTAGCTGCAACAAGTCCAGGAGGTGGACGCAGGAGTTACCAATCGTCGTCCAATTGCTCATCAGACAACAGTCTGCAAGCGAATCCAAAATGCAACGAAATCAAATACCAGAGGTACTTTACTCACCGGCCAGTAGTCTAAGTAGCCTGGAGATTCTCTCATAATAAACCTAATAATGGACGGTGGAGGCTTCGTCTACAACAAGACTTTACTTTCCGCATCGCGAAGTAACTAGCATGAGGATGACCATATTCTTACGACATCGTTTAATAGCACCCATTGCTAAATTCTGTCGCTTAGCATACTATTTTCATTGGGGGACTTCAAGTCGGTTGAGTTGAATTTCTGAATTGTTAACTCCTGACGTTACCATTTCCACTTCCTGCATTCTATTGGCAATGTATTTTAATATGTACTTTGTAGTAGTATGCTATTCAATCATATATTAGAAAGTTCCTCAATGTAGCTATATCGTTTTATGTGCACCACATTGCAACTCATCATTTAGTGTCTGAGCACCACGATCACAATGAGTATATCAAAATTACGTTTTTGGTATGCTGCTTGCATGCATTAATACTGTTTGTTTTATTACAAAAAATAATTTGTCGAACCAAAAAGCGTAAGTTGTTTTTTAAGCAATTTTTCTACAGCTTTAATTAACTATTTTTAAACAAATCTATACCAATTTTATCACCATATCACTAAACTAATGACGTAATAAATAATATTCAGAGATTCTATAAAGAGTCTTTTGCTTAACCTTTAAACCACGCCTACTAATAATCAATTTTAGATGATCACTTTGTTAATGTTATTAATTCTTACAGGCCGACTTCGACTCGTGGTCGGGGATCAGCACATTACTCTACCTCAAGCGTATCTGAAACACCACAGCAGTCGGCTCCACATAGAGGAACACCACCAACGTTAGAATTGAAAAATATAAAAAATCACTCACGTGCTTTCATCACAATTCTTGCACTTATTTCAGTTCATCTATTAATATACCTTATGAGGTCCACGCTTAATCATTTTGCTTATCCCACACATTAAGGCACATTCATTTTAATTTATGTTTTTTTATTTTTTATTATATACCAAATAAAATTTGTTTCTTGAGCAGTCGCAGTCGTCCAACATTGAAGCCTTCTACCGCTATTGTATCTAAGACCACAGAGTTTGTGGACATATATGCCTACCCTCCCAAAAGACCATCACCAGTATATCCTCAGCCAACTCCAGATAAGACTGCAGCAAAATGCAGAAAGGACGTTTGTTTGTTACCCGATTGTTACTGTGGTGGCAAAGATATTCCAGGTATGAATCTGAAACTCTTTATATATGATTGACCTACTTGAATTAATGTTATTTTAACTCCCTTGATAATGATTAAATGTAATTGTAAGAATTTTCATTGTATTAAACAAATTTGCTAAATATCTCAGGAAAATTACCTATCAGCGAAGTACCACAGATGGTACTGATAACATTCGACGATGCTGTGAATGACCTAAATAAAATGTACTATGAAGAACTCTTCGAAAGAAATCGAGTCAATCCAAATGGCTGTCCTATATCTGCTACTTTTTATGTATCCCATGAGTGGACAGATTATAGCCAGATCCAAAATCTTTATGCAGATGGCCACGAATTTGCTTCACATACTATATCGTAAGTTTAAAATTGGAAGATCGGATTATGATTTGAGGGGGTTCTATTTATAAATATATCTTGATATATATATGTAAAATGTCCATTATATGCTTGGGCTGACGATTCGACGTTATTGGGTTTTATAGTATATATCGTCAACAAAAATGTTTGTATGCGGATGAGTATTTGGGTCCTAAGTATTTACTAACATTATTCTTGGCCATCTTTGTAGCGATTATTATGTAAATTTACATATATTTTCTGCCTTATATTTTATTAATTATTTTTTGTTTCTTTTCCTTTCTTTCTTTTACCATCCTAACCTCTACCTTTTATATTCTTTCCTCTTCCTGGCACGGTTCTCACATATCCAATAAACACATGCACTATCACTACCCACATCCCGCGATACAACAGGCGACTTACCGGTGGAGACAGTACCACAAATCGTTCTACTGACATTCGATGATTCGGTAAACGATCTGAACAAGGTTTTGTACTCGGATCTGTTCGAGAAGGGCCGTGTGAACCCCAACGGGTGCCCCATCTCGGCTACATTTTATGTTTCTCATGAATGGACCGATTACAGTCAAGTCCAAAATCTTTACTCTGCTGGACATGAGATGGCCTCACACACGATTTCGTAAGTGATATGACAAGTTACAGCACAAGTAAAATAATAATGCACAAACACACTATGATTTTTTACGATATGTACACAAATATTATTTCTAACTTATTTCTATTTTCTTATTAAACTTATGAATACTAAGACATATCGATTGTCTTTATTTTTTTAAATCTTTGTCTTGGTGTGGTTTATATAATTAGATATACTTATTTTACGATCATGCATGTGTTATATTTTTTTATTAAACATTATAAATACTTATTAGACATTATACATTTACAGCCATAGTTTTGGAGAACAATTCTCCCAAAAGAAATGGAATAGAGAAGTGGGTGGTCAGAGAGAGATTTTGGCAGCTTACGGTGGTGTAAAACTCGAGGATGTACGAGGCATGAGAGCACCGTTCCTGTCAGTTGGTGGCAATAAGATGTTCAAAATGTTGTACGATTCAAACTTCACTTATGACTCTTCATTGCCCGTATATGAAAACAGACCACCGAGTTGGCCGTACACCCTCGATTACAAGTTGTTCCACGATTGTATGATTCCACCTTGTCCAACCAAATCATACCCAGGTACGAACTACTACTGCAATACTTACTACATTGTATTTTATTATAAAATTGTGTGTTTCTATTTCACTTAAAATAATAATATTTCAGGTGTTTGGGAGGTTCCCATGGTGATGTGGCAAGATCTGAATGGCGGTCGTTGCTCTATGGGTGACGCTTGCGCTAATCCACCTGAGGCTGAAGGAGTTTACAAGATGCTTTTGAAGAACTTTGATAGGCATTATACTACAAATAGGTATTAGTCCTCTATGAATAAGTTTCATAACACATATGGTAGTAAATTAAAAAAAATATATATGTATCAATAATTTTAGGTATTATAAACAATTTAATTTGTTTCAGAGCGCCATTTGGTCTCTTCTACCACGCTGCTTGGTTCACACAGCCACACCATAAGGAAGGTTTCATCATGTTCTTAGATTTCATTAACAAAATGAAAGATGTTTGGATTGTCACAAATTGGCAAGCTTTGCAGTGGGTGCGCGATCCCACTCCTATTTCAAGGTTAAATAACTTCCAACCCTTCCAGTGTAACTATCAGGTAAAGAGTAGTGTTATTCTACATGTTATTTAACTAATGGTTATTTCATAATTATAGATCATCAATTCTAATTTGTACTGACAATGTTTCAGGATCGGCCGAAAAAGTGTAATAATCCTAAAGTATGTAATCTTTGGCATAAATCTGGAGTAAGATATATGCGAACATGTCAACCTTGCCCAGAGATATATCCTTGGACTGGTAAAAGTGGCATTAGATCTTCAAGAATTGACAACGATATCGGAGAATAATAGTATATCAAGGCATTAGACAACGAAATAATCGCATCAACCACCTGACGAAGATGACTAGAAATTATCATATTATAAGCCAACGAGGCAAAGACCGTTTTGCTTGAATAATATTTGATAAAAAATGTTTTGTCACCAACTAGAGAGTGCCATTTAGATTTTGATGGTCACAAAGCAAGTATTGAACCCTAATACGATTTCGTCATTGTTGAGAGAGATGTGATTCAAATTTCTTTTAGTATAATTCAATTTCTTCATGTTAAGGATATCGTTGTGTAATGTATTGGAAACTGTGATATTATGTGTTTTCAATCCTAATGGAAGAATATATTGAAACTTGTATTCTACGATCTTGGTGCAATGATATTTGCAATATTCTCCTATTTGTGTTCGTTTCATTATTTTAATTTAAAAATACTCCTTGGATGATGCATGAAGAATTTATTTCTAACTAAAATATAAGTTATATTTTTATTTTTATATTGCAACCTGTGAAGTGATATTAAATTTAAAGTAATTTCGTCATTATTGAGATTTTAACATCCTGATTCCATAGCTGTTTTTCATATTTTGTTATGAAAGCCATATTAAAATTTAGAAAATGTTTTTCTAATCTTGCCAGCTTCGTGGTTGACACTGCCTTTTATACATTGTAAATATAGGATTAGAATACTTAGTGTTAGATTAAGTCTCCGTTCTTCAAAATATTGTCTTGAAAAATATTTAGTTGCAGATAAAATAAAATTATACCTAGATAGTTCGTTAACAATAAAAAAAAAAAATTATTTAGCGTTGCGGAGACGTCTGTCCACATCGCTCAGGTGATGTGGCACATGTCTTTGCGACTGCTAAACCATTTTAGATTTAAACATTTCTATTTCAATTTTTTCAACGAATAATGTCAAAATTTAAACAAATTTTTCATTTTTCCTGTAATCGTTGACTTGATTGAGTTTTGTAACTAATTTATCAAAAATATCAAAACTATAGGATTATTGCTTTGGTTTGCTATTGCAACTGAAGTGGTTGGAAGCGCTTGCTACAGATCTATTTAAATTAAGTAATTTTACTATTTATAAGTCCTATTATTGTAAATATAGGTTTAGTATTTAAAATTGGTAGTTCCATTTTTATAAAGAAATCATTTGATCGAGGATTGTGAATAAAGCTTTCGGATCTGTCAATGTAACAACAATTTGTCATTGAAATGTAAAGCAATGAATAAGGATTCCGTTTGTAAAGTAAGATTATTTGTGTACCTAGTGCTGTAAAATAAAAACAACCAGTGCTGATAATAAAATGCTGTAAACAAATTATGTTTTTTTTTTCCCTAAACAATACTTATTACACTGCACTATTATATCAATTGTGTACAGAAAATATTTCTGTAATATTTCAACATGATATTATTTTTAAACTTTTGATTATTTTCTTTCAAACAGTAATTCAGAAATATCTGATATACAGTATAGTTAGGTATAATCGTTCAACTGATTTTCAATAAACATTCAGTTGTCGAAGTTGTTGTCATAGATAAATCTAAATTATATAATTATGTTACTGTGAAAGCCAATGTAATGATCTACAATAAGTTCTAAATTCTGTTTGAAACCTAATACTTACATGAGCTGATAAATGTAAAATTTTATTTAAATCCATTTTTGGGCTATTACAGATAATGCTTGGTACATACATGTTTGGTTTTACCAACGG
>DWNE01001716.1:0-20945 GCA_018249875.1 Cecropterus toxeus | reverse complement strand
ATTAATGTAATAAAATAAATAATTTGTATATGTATAGTTTTGTACATAAATTTTACATTGCATTTTAATACTAAAATAATAATCATTATAATCATTATTATAAGACAAGGTGAAAAACAGAAACATGTTACATATTTTATTTTTAAATTCGTATTCAATTTTTGTTAGATTTGTTGTGGTCATTACATGAACATGTATCACTTGTTTATAGATCGCAAGAAGGACCTAGTGAAGCTGCAAGCGGGCGAGTACGTGTCCCTGGGCAAGGTGGAGGCGGAGCTGAAGACGTGTCCCATCGTGGAGAACATCTGCGTGTACGGCGACAGCTCCAAGAACTTCACGGTGGCGCTGCTGGTGCCGAGCCCGCAGCGGCTGGCCGACCTCGCGCAGCGCATGGGGCTGCCCGACATGGACTTCGACCAGCTGTGCCGCCACCCCGCCGTCGAGAAGGCGGTCGTTAAGGAGCTTGCTGATCACGCCAGGAAATGTTAGTAAACAAACAAACCGCTCTCTACACTCATAGCCCCACAGTAGGATTTTCTCCTGTGTCGTGGGTGCCATGGACACATAAAGACGAATACACAAATACCCAGACCAGAACAGAAATCTAAACTCATCTTTCACATTTCTGTCTGGCTAAGGATCGAACCCGGGACCCACTACGTGTTAAACCGGTATGGTAACTGTTCTGCCACGCGGGTCCTCAAAGTAACGATCGACTCTTTATGTCCTACATAGTGATGTGGGATGCAAGGATAAGCTATCACTTTTGTTCAACCAGGATTCTGCTTATAAAGTTGTGACGAAGCAGATCTAAATAAAAACTTAAGAAATATTTTTATTGGAAGTCTTCATATATGTTATATCGATCTATGGTTTGAACAGTTCCTAAATTAAAAACTGAAAAACTAAGTAAACCTAAGTGATTAGGTACCCTCAGGTGTACTGCATGCTCGTTTGCTACTTCATTTTTTCATAAATAAAATGTATATTGAATTTTTTGAAGACATTACAATATTTGTGCGTCAGGTGGTCTGGAGCGATTCGAGGTGCCGGCGGCGGTGAAGCTGTGCACGGAGGTGTGGTCGCCGGACATGGGGCTGGTCACGGCCGCCTTCAAGATCAAGCGGAAGGACATCCAGGAGCGCTACAAGGAAGACATCAAGCGCATGTACGCCTCCTGAGACGCGCTGCACTAGTGCTCCGCTCATGTACCACGGGATTTGGCAATGTTTCGGATTCTTTCGGCTCCTAGCCTGCACCTAGTTTTCATTTATCAGTTGCATTTTGTCAGTGAAGCGTACACAGGTGCGCTATGAGAATTCCTGGGCATTTTTTGTAACATTCGAAAAAACATTTTTTTATAAGTAATAAGTTATCTACTGACAAAATCGCGACAACAAATGGTATAAAAAATTCGTATTGCCAAATAAGTTAACGTTTGCATTTCGGAACATCCCTTGAAACGTACTAGGGGCATTTTTACAATAAACTGGATGATCTTCAGTGAAATGATTTACTTTAAAAAATTATTTGCCTTAGTCTAGTCGCAAAACAGCGATATTAACTTGTGTGTAGGAAACTTTGTTGTAATTATTAGTTGCTATCGTCCGCGTCTTTTGAAAATCTATGGGATTATAAATATTTTCATGTAAAGTAACTGTATAATGTAGGTTTTAGCGTTAATTCTTGTCCTCGAATGAGGACACCGAGATTAGGCCTGAGTTTTTATATTTGTATATCGTGATCATCACATCTACCTTAGGAATTCCACAGATTTTGGTAGCTTCAACTAAATCACCGAACCACTAAAATAAAAGTAGATTTTCAATTCGGTTCTAAGTTTCTATTATAAAAATCGGGTAAGAGTTGTTGTACATATAACATTATTTATATTTAAAAAAATAATCGTAGTGTATTTTCGTGATGAAATATTAATTAGCGCGAATGCGGAGTGACGATCGGTACCTAGTTCTCGTCACAATGTCTACGGAATGAGGTTATTTTGTATTTGGATGTAATCGGTTTACTTGTTGTGCGTTCGGTACGAAAGGGTGCGGTGAGGAGTGATAAATCGTAGATCTGACGACTGAAAGAATTGTGTGAGAATGTAAAGTGCGTTTGTTTCGAATGAGCGCACCGCGATAGACTAGCTGTATGTTTCTGTGTTACGATGGTATCTGTGTACTTTCTATAATCATGTGAAACATTAATGTATAGGATAGAGTAATCGGAGGGGCTGATGAGCCAATGAGTCTACTCTACAATCAATTTTAAATCTGGTAGATACTGGCCTAGCGTCTCAAATTTAAGTATCCGCAGCCGGTCAACGTGGGAGGTTTTTTTTTTGATGGGTAATTATTAAGAGTAAGGGAAATCCTCGACGTACATTGCTAGTACACGTTTGTAACTTTTTTAGTACTTAGGGAAACGAGACGCGGGCCGCTGGGCGCTCCGACGTTCGGTAAACCTTGAAAAAATATTTTATTTTTATAAAGTTACGTAACAAGTCCGTGATGATTAATATATTTTTAAAAGCACCTTCAATAACATCATTATTGTTTTACAAGTGAACTCGTCGCCCGTGCGGCGAGCGTTTACACCACAAATATTTTTTGTTCGTCATATTTGTATAATAGTGAGATGCATAATCGATTAACCAAATGATATGATTTGGGCGAGATAAATTATAATTGTCGCTTCTAGTTGTATATAAAGGTTTCTTCGGTGTACATTTGATGCAAATGAAGTTTGTTGATTAGTTGTATTTGAGAATAGTGGGCTACAAAGACTGTGTAAGGTTGCGCTGTTTTAGTTAAACTTTCATATTTTAGTTTAGTGTAAAGTGATCTTACAAGGCTAAGATTCCAAATCTATTAAAGTTAAAGTATCTTATAAACCGGCAGCATAGTTCTGTCCGCATTAAACAACTTAACAATTCTTTGAAATTGTGTATGTTCGTACTTCAAGCGCAGTTTAGTACTCTATGAACAATGTAACATATATAGGGAGACTGTTACTCTCAACATTCTTGTAGCATTTCGATGTTTATTAGCATTTTGGGCATTTATACCCCAATTCCTAACGATACTCACTGACGCCACGTCGCCGCCTCTTACGCGACGTGGAAAGTGAGTGTTCACGGTTGAAGTTTTAATATTGCCAATGTAATAATAAAATGTAGAAATTATTTGTAATTAATAAGAAAATAAATAGAATGAAAAGAGGGAGATTTGGAGATAATAATTATGAAATGGTATTGTTAAAACTTCAATATCTGAATTTATAAATTCCATTAATGTATTTAAATGTTTTCGATGTTACTATAATAGGTAGCATGATATTTTTGATGTAATAGTTTTGAATCGATACGCATCGGCCGTTTCACGGTCGTTAGTAGGAGTAATTTGCTCAGTTTTTGTTTTAAAATCTTGTAAAATTCAAGTAAAACCAATTTTGTATTATTTATTCAATAAATGTTAATAAAATCATGAATGTCTTTCTTTCATTTGTCTAAACCCTCTATCCTGTAAGTTTGAATACAATGTAATTATACAGATGTAAGCATGTAGCGATACAAATAAATTAATATCGTTTATTGAGTTATGTGTATTTTTAAGGTATCTTTGATGTAATTACTTACACAAAAGTATTATAATTGGAAAGCATTTATATTGTAGGACCATATTTCTAAAATTCGCCTCGTCTAGTTTCGACACCGACGATTTGACTACCATAAAAAGGTGGCGGCCGTGGTAGTCTACATTAATTATTTATCGAAGTCAGCATTTTTTGTGGACCTCCGCATACAAATTATGCACACCCAATTTTCTGTCGCCAACGTAGACGACCTCCGTCGAGTCTCCTGTGATCCCCACTTTTGAAATCACTGTTTTATATTAATATTATCGCGGAACATACATAATAATAAGGAAGGTGTAATCGTAATATGCGATTTTTTAATTTCTTTTTAGCCTATATCATCGACCCAATTACATTGATCGTGGTCACAGTAAAACTCGGTCAGTTAAACCTCATGTCGTAAGTACATACAGTGTCGTTACTTATTAAATATAAGGTCATGTTTTAGGAAATTTTCATACATGAGGAAGATTAAAAAGTGATGTAATGCTGAAAGTGATGTAAAAAGATGCGACAAAGTCAAAGCAATATATTACTGCTTTAAAAGAATGTATATTTTGGGGACAGTATAAAATTAAATACAAGCTTAAATCAGGATATCGTTTATTTGTGTATATAAGAACAATGGGTTATGCTTATTTTGCATAAAATTATACGTACATAAACAAAGCATATACAACTAAATATGAGAATGTTTGACTCTAGATTATTAGCTAACTACATCCCGTTGGAATAAATGAAAATTTCTTTATGATTTTATCTAAAACAAATCAATATGTTTCTTTTTTGAGTTTACAAATAAATTGATTTGGGTCCCACCCCTGTTTTGGAGAAACGTCTCGAATATTCAGTCAAGTATTTTACTATTCACGTCAGAATAAAAGAAAAACAAAGTTTCATAACATCTTTCATCAACAGGTAACATTGTAGGGTTCCTCCCAGTCTTGCATTCAGAACAAGAGTGGCCACAGCCGCATATTGCCGTCGTCGTAATAAAAATTATGAAATTATTATTTCAACGTAAACTGTGTTTTACCATGTGGGTGTTTTAGCAGGTGTAATAGTGAGAACAAAAAATACACAATAGTATTAAATGAATGTTGATTAAATGCCCCAATAAATTAAGACGTAATAGAATATCACACAATAGCAATATGTTGAACACTTTTCTTTTGTTAAGCACATGATTGGGGGGTATGTTGGTTTAGGAGGTAGCCATTTTGCAGAGCTGGCGCAGCTGCATGATCTTGATGTCGTCGGTGCTGAACTTGACCACGCCCTCCTGGTTCTCGATGGAAATCAGCTGCCCCACTGCATCACGGTCATCTCCAGCGATAACCTAAAAGTGTTTCATTGATATAATACATTTTTATTACTTAGTTACATTAACATTTTATTTCGTGAAGTAGCAAACAAAGATGCAGTTCATCTGTTTAATATTAATCAGGGATTATATTTTAAGTCAATCACAGATGCGTTGCTATTCCCGAGTATTAAGATTGTCGCAAAATATAACAGTGTGGCAAACAAGTCCTTCCATCGAAACGCAAGAACTGCATCACATTAGGTGTGGCGGTGATACCTCCCTGGCCGAGCCCTACGTTCTATCTTGATGCTTTATTACTTTTTTTATTAGATTGAAGTATCAAAAGAGCATGCAGTCCACCTGATGGTAAGTAGTTACTGCCGTCCATCAACATATGTAAGCAACTTCATATAGAACAGGATTTCTATATGTAGTCGATCACAGATGCGTGCTACTCCTGAAGACTGAGACGGTCGCGTCATATATAGGTAAGCCGGCAACCACCCTTCCAACGAAACACAAAAAACTGCTTTACGCTAGAAATAGGTGTAGCGGTGGTACTGCCCTAGTCGAACTACACTGGTTCTATCTGGCAATTACGTACCTTAATTAAATACAGATTTTTATTATTACTAGTTAACACGTTTTTAGTGTTAGTCAACAAATAAACGTATGGTTTATTTGTCGACCAACACTATAAACTTAATAGAACCATTATGTCTATAATTATATTAGACATAATGGTTCTATTATGTCACGTAAAGTATAATAAGGCCGTATCGCTCACCTTGACCTTGTCCCCGCTCTGCGGCACGACGGGCTCGAGCGCGTGCGCGGGCAGCGTGAGCGTGCGGTCGTCGCGCGGCACGTACACGGCGCACGCGGCGCCCGCCACGCCGCGCAGCGCGCCCACCGCGCCCGTCGCGCGCACGCGCACCTCCAGCTCCGGCGCCGCCCACTCCTCGCCTGCCTCGCCCTCCGCCTCGGGCGTGGCCAGGTACCCGCCCGTGTACGCCGGCGACGGCGACGGCCGGTACGGGCTGTACGTCGGCTCCGACCCGTACATCGTGCCCGGCGTCTGCGGCGTGAACGGACCCTGCCGGACGACGCGCCGATATCACAAAATATTATGTAAAAATATGCAACAACATTGAGCCGTGGCAAAAGCTCGCTGGTAACATTGTCATGTGTTAGCACCACGTGTGCAACTCTTTATTTGGAATAATTTATTCAAAGCCAAAAGAGGTTAACAGAATAAGCAGGTACATAATTTTCTGGTGTAGAAAAAATAACAAAACATGTTTAGTCCTAGACGTCCTATTAAACTATTTACAGTAACTCAAAACATATTAACCATTATTATTAACGTGTCATGATATAATGAGAAATTTGTCTGTTTATAAACATTTTAAAGTAATCAAATTACAATAATCAAGAAAACCGGCCAAATGAGGCAGACACGGTACCTGCGAGTAGGAGGGCGGGTCGTAGGCCGGGCCGGGCTCGTCGTCGAGCCGCAGCTCGAAGTCGGGCCTGGCGGGCGTGTTGGCGGCGGCGGGGTCCCAGGCGGGGTGCGCCGGCGTGCGGCCGCCGTCGTGCGCGGGCGTGGCGGCGCCGTAGTGCGGCGTGCGCGAGCCCGCCTCGTACACCGGCGTGGCGGCGCCGTGCCGCGGCGTCTTCAGCCCCGTCTCGCGGTACGTCGGCGTGTGCGAGCCCGCCGCGCGCATCGGCGTGCGCGAGTAGCTGGAACACCATCACACCGTTTTATTTGCTATTCGACTACTAAAACAAGGCTACGAGTCGATGCATTATCGATTAAGCCAATTTACGTCGTAGAATAGAATCTGTGTTTGTTCAGTTTCTACAGGCCGATCTGAACGTAATAAAATACGCCATGTTTTTGATGGGTTTTGTATGTTGTATGATTGCTCGTTTATGTAGAGTCTCAATATATGTTTTTTTATATGTATATTGCATTGAACATCAATTTTAAATTTTGTTATGTATTACATCCATCAAAAATATATTTAAAGCATCTGTTTATTTTATTCAATCGTAAGTAAACTTACGAAAGTAAAAAGTGTTTTGCTTCAATTACCATACAAATTTCACTGAAGCAAATAACCTAAGTACATGGTCATAAATAAATGAACATACTGACCTGGAAAGCCCGCCACGTGCCGCACCGCCGGCTCCGCCCGCCACGGCGATGTGGCCGCGGTCCACGGAAATAGTCTGACACATGGCGTGCAGCTCCACGCGCGCGGTGCTCTCGGTGGCGTCCTTGACGATGCCCACGTTGCCCTTGTAGGGCCCGCCCGTGATCTGGATGGTTTGGCCGATGAGCTCACGGTCGCGTGCCACGGCCCCGCGTCCGCCGCGGCCCCGCCCGCGACCGCCTCCACGCGATGGATGCATCGGCGACTGGATGCGCGGCGACATGAAGCCCAGCGAAAGGCCGTTGGTCGCGCTCGCGTTCTTCGCTCCGCCCGCCAGCTGCAGGTGACGCGTCTTGCACACGAATATCCCGCCGTTGTCCAGGTACATTCGTGACTGCAGGAACGCGTAGTTCCTGTACAGGTGCTTGATCTCACCGTTGCGACCCGCGTGCGGACCGTCGATCACTTTCACGATGTCCTTCTTCTGAATGGTGTTCTGTTCGGAGTCCAAAGCGACAGTGAACCGGTTCTCCCGACGTTTCTGCAGCGCCTGCGGCTTGCACTCTATGACCTTGCCTTGCATGCCGAGAACGTGAAAGTTCTCCTTTTCGAGGCGCACTATTACGCCCACGGTCTGCGGATCCAGTTGAACCATGTCTCCCCATTGGAACTGCCCCAGCGAATCCACGCCAGTCGCCATGTCCGAGCATAGTTGAAGATCTCTCGGCAAAACTTCCAACTCGTGCATCGTCAGATCCGACACTAAAACGACTCTGTGTGCTTCCACTCTCACGATCAACCCGGTGTCTCCCTCGTATCGACCCGCGAGCACTTTTACGTGATCTCCCTGCTTAAAGTACTTCCTTAATTCGTTAGGTTTAAACACAAGAGGATCCTTTAACACTTCATGCTTCGGCATGACAGTGATCATCGATCCGTCGATAGCGATAATTCTTGCTTGCAAATTCGCTAAATCTCCCGAGCATACTTCCACATTGTCGCCCATGGAAAATGAATGCAAGCTTGTCGGGTCGTCTTTAGCGGGAGCTGCTAATTCGATGTCAATTCCTTCCGGCTGCTCCTCGAATCTTTCCAATTCTGTTAAAGTCGGTTTTACACCTTCAGCCAAAATAGCGGACATTAAGAAATTCTTATATAAAAATCCCTTTCTGGAATATCTATTCCCTTCAAATATTAAGAAGTCACCATCAGAAGTGACTTCTCCGCCGATGGACCTAATGGCCTCGGGATCGAAGGGCTTAGCGGCTGGGCGACGCTTCTTTTTCCGTTTCGCCGCCTCGCTTTCGCTTTGCACGGTTCTTAAAGCTCCTCTCAGTCTTGTGTAATCTATTCTAGGGAGTAGTTTTAAGTGCACTTGATTCTGTGCTAAATCAACATAATCTACTTGAGCTATGTCATCCTTGTATAAACCTCTCTTTAACCTGACCCATTGCTTTGGTTTTAAGCCTGATTGTTCCTTCACAACTCTCAGGACATCTGTCATCTCCTTAATGGGAACCATGTCTTGTTTCCACATACCAATTTTTAGAGTACCTACATTTTCTATGATATTTTTAACATGAGTCTGCTTGTAAGCTTCTATATAAATGTATCCCTTGACACCTTCCGGTGCAACAACAGATTTAATTTGGAATGGTTCCTGAGATTGAAAGGTTATAAACTTTCTCATGAGCAGTAGAACTGTGGCTTTCTCCTCGCCAATACGACATTTTACCATCCACAAGTTGGGATCTTTGATACCAGGCAGAAGAGTCTGTTGAGTGATTTCATCAGACATTTCCTCACCACCCTCTCCAAAGTGTTTGAATGCGGCCGACTCATCTGCATATTTATTTCTAAGATACTCTTCAATTTCTTCTTCTTTCTGTGAGTCCCACAGGTTGGTGCCTCTGCGTCGTCCTTCAATGTCTCTAGCCGTAGGACCAATTTCATCAACTTCATTGCCAACTATGCCCATCTCTTGAGCACCCTCCTCCCATTCATCATCTTCATCAACTTCATCATCTACCTAGAAGTGAATTATTGACATAATATTGATATTGATTGGTACCCTAGTATTGGGATGTACATACCCTAATACTATAGTAAATCAATATCCCTAAGGATATGTATGTGGGGATGATACACAATATTTTCATGGTATTAAGAGTATTTAATCCACATTATTTTAAATATTTATTAATTTAATTTCGGAAGTTAAACTTCTTTAAAAACATTAGGTTGTGAAGTTTTTTTTATTAATTTCGTGAATTCGTTACAGATGCAGTTGTTGGCACTATCTCTAAATGGCCCTATATCATTTTCAAAATCTTGCTAACTTAACCTCAAACTTGGTATATGCAAAATAAGATGTATGAATATGAGCTGCAGTGATTACTTTAACAAATTTTGCAAAAGCATAAGTGTTAGTACCCTTATGCTCAGAAATATTTTTCTTATTTAATATTATTAAGTTTCACTGTGAATTGCACACATACAAATTTATTTTCTCATGAATTGTGTATTTCATGTAAACAAATAATAGATAGAATAAATAAATAAAACTGGGTGTAATCTGTACCTCAGCTTCATCAATGATGAATCCTCCAAACCGATTATCCTTTTTGCGTTTCTTCCTACGCCTTTCCTCTTCTTCATCTTCATCATACTCCTCAGAGTCCACCAAGTCTTCTCCTTCAGGCTCCTGTTCATCCTGGGAATATGTAATTCAAATATTGGTATTTTTAATTGATTCAAAACTAATTTTTGAACAAATTTTATTCTTTATGGCAGCCATACTCAAACTGTGCTTTGCCGATCCCTGGGGCTCTGTAAAGCCTATGTGGGGGCTCCACAAGCAAACTAGTAATAATGAAAACATAAAATTTGAAGAGTTGGTCCAACATTTCACTGCAATGAAACAGGATACAAAAATTAAAATGGATTCATGGATTTAAGTTATTTTTTACCCGACCTGCAAAAGCTTGAAAATATGTCAATCGTGATATGTGAATCGCTTTTAGAAATGTCATCAGACACCAGCATGAAATCAAAACAATGCCACTCAATGATTTTTGGTGCAGAATTTGCAATGAATATGCGATTGCTGCCGCAATGACCTTTTGTGTTCTGTTCCCTACAACATATTTGTGAATATAAAAAATACTGCAAACAATAACTCTTTTCCATCAAACCTAATAACAACAGATTGATGAAAAATAAGAAACTGTTTCATACCTTTTATTAGATTTTTCTTTATTTTATTACTACTGCTTACATTATAACATAATCACCTATTGTAAAATAATGCACATGACTTTTTCTTATATTTAGGGGTTTAGTCAAAAAATTACGTTTTAAAAAGGTTTCTACAACGAAAAGTTTAAAACCTTTGATTTATATCAACAAATGAATGAAAAAAAAAATAAAGACATTCATGGTTTGTTTCTTCACCTCAGGGCAGCATAAATAACATTTCAACCATATGTAATTGTCTGAAAGCTTTTGTCACTATATCAAAATGGTTATAGATATTCCCTCATAATATTGCACCTTTCTATTTTAAATATAATTGGGTATGTGTTCATTGTCAAAAATGATGTTTTTACAGTATCATAATGAAACAATCAATTATTATTATAAATAGTGCATATCATATTGTATTGTAACATTTGTAAGTGATCTAAAAGTGTAAGAAATGTAGGGCATGGCCAGAAATTAGATAATATGTGACTGTAAGTTTC
The DNA here is from genome assembly GCA_018249875.1 of Cecropterus toxeus. Lineage (NCBI taxonomy): Eukaryota > Metazoa > Arthropoda > Insecta > Lepidoptera > Hesperiidae > Cecropterus > Cecropterus toxeus. Next base: position 10,095 of record DWNE01001716.1, on the reverse strand, counting down.
TAAGTATTATGCATGTATGTATGGGCACATTAAGGCAGATTTGTAATCTAATTGAAAAACTTGTGAGTTGTTTAAGAACATCCACAAATCAGCATGAGAAAAGTGTAGTGTAGCATTGGTATCTGGAGTATACTCCAGATACCAATGCTTGAAATACTCCCCAATTTTGGGGCATTGGAAAAGATTTGTAGCCAATTGAATAGCTAAAATTATCTTTTGAACATAAGTGATATAATGTGTTAAAAATGTTTGATCAGTATTTGTTTTAGATAAACAAACAGCATTGCATTGGGTTGGAATATTGAAACATGTCAACTCAAATTGACTTTCTAAGACAGAAATGTTGTATACTGTGTACAGATTTCATTGTACCTAATATTCCCCGAAATAATTAACTAGATATCAGGATGTGATGACCTAACTAAACGGTCTGCCCTTAGTGTGATGTACTTGTAATAATAAAAAGTAGCCAGTAGTAATGTAGCCATTTTTTTAATGTGTATGTCGTGCTCTTTCATTTCTTTGTAAAAATGCATACCTCGACGTCTTCATCGCCGGAAGCTTCTTTAGCTTCATCATTTCTGTGGCGGCTCGCGTCCGACCCAGCAGAACGGCTCCTAAGACATACGTACGTTGAACAAACACGTCTTTTAATGATATCTAATTACCCGTGGTTTCATATTACCTGGAGCGCGATCTAGATCTGGAACGCGATCTGGAGGGACTCCGGGAGGGGCTGCGGCTGCCCGATCGCGACCGGGACCGAGACCGCGACCCAGATAGGGACCTCGCTGAACGATTCGACGCGGCACTACGACTCCGTCTCGACCGATTGGACACCACACTGCCTGCATCTGAACCGCTCCCCGAGTAATTACTGGCCTCTGAATCCGACATGTTCACTGCTAGACACCATCAAGGCAAGTAATTCACTGCATAAATATATTATTAGTGAAAATTCTCAATATGTCGAAATAATTCTAACACATCCGTAGCGACCGTAGCACACAGAACATAGCCAATAGTAGACGTGACAAAATGACAATTAAATTCAGTGTTGCTAGTTGCTACACTTGCTAACCGGAATAAATCCAATTCGCCGCTCTAATGACAAAAGTCGCTATTGTATTTTTATGAAACAGACAAATCGAGGCTAATTTATATAAGTCAGAGTCTAGTCACGTTAAGTTAATAGTTTCCTTTGCCTTCTAAAATATATTCATTATTCTAATCTATCGGTTATTTATTACCTAATAAAAACAAAAATAAATAAATTTATTCGAAGCGAATCAGAGATCGATCTTTCTGAATAGTTATACAATGTTACTACATTGTATAACAATTCAGAAACACTAACACTAAATCCATGGTGTACATACTGTACACCTATGTTCAAACCTTTTTGTTTAATCTTTGGTTAAGAAATTTTTTATTTAATATAATAATTCATATTATTATTGTATTTAAGTCTGATAAGACAACTTCTACATCAGTACTATATCGTGTCATTATTATAAAAAAAATGGTTTCTATTTTTGGATTAATAACAAATTGTCTATGTTTAAGACCACCAATAAAAATAAATCCTTTCTTTTGTCTATTGATTCGTCGCTGCCCCACCGACTGATGTGAAAATTTTTCATAAAAATTCACAAATGTGATAATATTGTGAGAAAATTAAACTAAAAACGTGATAATCATTGTAAAGCAATAGTATTAAATAGTTATCTTATAAGAAAATTAAGTTAGGTGGGGTGTAAGCGTGTGGTCTCGGTGGACATCTCCGGTTGATCGGCAGAGAGCTTTCGATCGGATTTTCGCACGTCCTACAACAAACAATCGGTGGTTTTTGCAGTGGTTTCGAAGTGCGGGCGTCGTGTGGTCGCGTGTGGTGGTGGTGAGAGTGGTGTGCGTGGTGGTGCAGTGTGGTGCAGTGCGGCGGAGTGCGGCGCACGGCGAGATGGAGCAGTGAGGGCGGCAGCGAGCCACCAGCCGGGGTGTCATGTTGGAGACGCGGTCGGTGCGCGCCGCAGAATCGGTGTGGGCGAACAAGCCGCTGCCGGCGCCGCACGCCATGGCCAACTCGAGGCACGGGAAGAATGCACAGGTAACACCTACTGCCTATTACGACCTTCATAACAATTGGACTCCTATTAAAAAAAACATTCACTGAGGTCACTTGCAATAGGTCAATTTTGGTTGAAGCAAATTCTATTAAAACAGTTGTTTATCATTGTTAAACACAAATGAAGTTAGTCTATGAAAAATCTATCCAGGAAACAAAAAACATTAAAGAGTTGAAATGTTAGTAAATTTACACATGATATTATGTATTACAAAAGAAGTAAATGATGCTATATAATAAATACTTCATTGCTACTCCAGTTCCAACAATAACCATTCTTATTAACTTATTTAGTATTGTTTTTACAGTCACAGTTCATCAAAAAATGGTTAATATGTCATGACTAAAATCCTGTGCATGTTGATCTAGTTGCTGCCATAACACCTATCATAGCTATGTATTCCTTTAATTTTTTTCATGTATTTGCAGTTTCATGTGGTTCAACATGGCTTGCTTGCATTTAATTAAATGTAGTGTTGATACAAGATCAAAAGCAAAAAGCAACAGGAAATTAGGGAACATGTATTCTAAACACTTCAAAATTTAAACCTTCAGGCAACTTATTTCTTATCAATATTAGTTAGAGTTAGAGTTCAGAATACATATGGGTAGCAATATCCAAACACCTTAACTTAAGGCCTACATTATTACCTTGAGTTTTCATAATTGAGCAACTGAATCACGGATCATAAAGGAAGTTCACTGTGTAGGTAATTAAAGCATTTGGATGATTAAGTTAGCCTTAAAGCTGACTGCTTAATGCACATTTATAATTACTAAACATCCTGTTTGTTCAATTACACTTGGTACAATGTATTTCGTAGTTTTTTTTTAGTCAGGTGTCTATATTCATGGTGATGAAATCATAAATGAATGTATATTAGAGTATTTGTGATTACCTATATTTAACCTTAAATCAAATTTTGAAGTAACTTATGTAGAGTAGCTTTGTTAATAGTATTAGTTTTTGTTATAATTTGACCATGAACAGAAAAAGTAGGATTTTTTATCATTTATGGATTAAGTAGGATATTACCTGATAGCTCATCAATAGCTGTCAAACAAAACATTAAAATCAGTTGTGAAACAAAAGAGATTTTTTTCTAAACTGTTCTGCTTATTATAATGATACTGAATCAAAAGGTGTTTTCAGTATGTATATACCATTTAGATTGTCTTTACATCATGCAATTTGATTTGAGATGAATTAATTTGTTGTCAATAATGTTAGCGGGAAACGTAATTATGATAATTAACTCTCATAATGTATCAGACTGGTTTCTTTGCACTAGCTCGAGCCAGAGAAATTTTTAAACATATCTTGCATAATTCAGGTCAATATTTGCATTTGTTCACTGGCTGAGAAACATTCATAAAGGTTATCTTTACAGATAAGATCATAAATATGTTATGATGATTAGTTTGTTGGCATATTGTATGGTGGAAGTGTTTGATCGGGATGTAATATAAAAGTATTGTAGTCACTAGTTGTGTCCTGTGGTCTTGGAAATTGTGACATAAATTTAAAGAAACAACTATATAGAGTAGATGGATGGATCTTAATGAAATAAAGTCTGGATGTTATCATCAGTTATGGACTATAAGAATTTTTGGAATTCTTAAAATTAAATGCAGTACTTAGATTATAATTTAAAACACAGCTGGTGATGCAATACGCAAGAAGTTTGTTTTTACACATATGCTTCGCTATCTCCATTGCGGAGCAATAAATTCGTTCAATTTTGGCACTTGCTAAAAACCTTTGACATCAGCCAAAACTTTAACTGAAGTTGGTTTTTTTTTAGCTGGTTGAAACCAAAGCTTTGGTCAAACACTGTATTTTACAGACATTTAAAACCTTTATTTATCCCTACAAATATTGGTAGGCCGATACAAAATAATAATTTATTTAATTTTGTTGTAGTTAAACTGAAATGTGTATTGTTTTCTAGGATTCCGCATTTCATAATATGTAATTACTATATTTTCATTATCTGCATCTGTGTTTATATCACCTGTCCAAGTGCTACACTTGTTTAACATTGGAGCTACATGAATTAAGTATAGAAGTCATTTATTTTTTATATCTTTGTTCTACAGTAGTAGCTCACATAAAACAACCTCGTAATAAATTTTCTGGACAATTTTGGTTTTAGGCTACACATTTATTAGATTAGGATTCACAGAAATAACTTTAGGAGTAAGAGCAATGTCATTTTTCCATCCATAAATTGCATGTTATTCATATATCTATAAAACTACATGGTCTGACATGAACCTTGTTTTTTTATTGTAACATACTTACCATGTGGTCATTTAAATACCACCATCAAGTATCACTTAATAGTATCTTATGGTCACAATGAAATAATGATTTTGGACCACCCAGATCTTATACACTCTTGTATACACAATGCACATATTATATTGCCATTTATATTCACCAGCAAAAGGAAGTAAATGTTCATGGATGCGTTTAATATGAACATTAGGGTCTCTAAGGACTATAATTACAATCACTGTTTAGATTGAAACATGAGATTTACATAAAAAAATGTGTTGGTGCTGCTGTTAAAACTCGTTTATGTCTATTATTTGTGATATTGCATGAAACATTGCATATAAAGTTATTTTATATATGAGATGCACTTATTAAGTGTTTACATTATAAAAGTTACTATAACCTAAATGATATACATAATGATATCTTTTTTGAAATTTCCTATTAACATCTTTTTATTAGCTCTGTTATAAAAAAAGTACTGTTAGATTATTATAACAAGCCATTTTTAATTACCCTAGTATTATATCGGTAATTGGTAATTTAATCTGTCTGTTGTATGTTATTAAACCCAGTTACGTATCACTTTATGCTATGCTATCACGTCATATTATAAGGTAAATGTGGTTCGTTTTCAGGACGACGTTTGCTATGTGGTGGCAAAGTATGACTACGCGGCTCAGGGCGCGCAGGAGCTGGACCTGCGCAAGAACGAGCGGTACCTCCTGCTGGACGACTCGAAGCACTGGTGGCGCGTGCAGAACGCCCGCAGCCAGTCCGGCTACGTGCCCAGCAATTACGTCAAGAAGGAGAAACCCTCGCTCTTTGACAGGTTAGTGATAAACAATTACGAGAACCGAACAGATTGCAACGCTTATTATGTGTGAACGCTGGGAACGGGCGAGACAAATGAGCAATATTGTAGCCATATATGAGCGGCGTTTGTTGTAATCGACACTCGCTTGGTGCTGCAAGCGTCAGTATTTAGCGTAAAAAAACTAATGTGTATATGTATGTGTTTGATCAAATGTGACTATAAAATTTCACTGCACTTTGAATCGACTTTTGACAAAATTTGCTCAACTTTCACACTTGCAGCGCCAAGCGAATGTTTCATGGCCCCAGGGTAGTAAGGTTGGCTCATAAAAAAAGTATGTAACAAAAATTTTGTTACTCATTATTTAAATAAATTATAGCTGACATATCAATGTCTCGTTGTGCTATTTACAACCCTCTCAAATGAGAATTGTCATAAATTTTCCCTGTACTTTTTGAATACTTTTGAATTATAAGTTAAAGTTAAATAGGTTGACAGTCTTTGTAAATATCAGACAGCTCGTCATCAATTGTTCTGCAATTTTTCCTTGTAATGTGAGGAATTTTATTAACCCACATTACTCAATTTTTATCATTGTCGAGTAGGTAATTCATTTGGGTTGTAGTTTAGTCGGGATTGTTGTTTTCCCTTTTGTTAACCTACATGGTGTTTTCCCAGGCTTGAATAGATTATTACAAAAAGAAATGCCTATTTTTTCATATCACGGAGACAATCTCTAAATTTGACGATGTATTTTTATTTAATTAACCAATGCATATAAATTATTGGGATACAGAGTTAATAATATATGATGTGAACTGAATGTGGAATATTAATATATTTTATCAATTGTGAAGTATTAATTAATTGTGTCTATTTCCGTAACAGGTAAAATCTTAATAAATATTTACTGTAATGATTAGAATTACATTTTAATTGTAGCATTCGGAGAGTCAACGTGAAATATAGTTTTGCCGATCATTGTTTATATAGTTCTAGTTGGCTCGTGATTTCTATGAGTGCTAGATAAATCGAGCGACCGACCCTCGGCACTCGATTAGCCTTCGAGTCAATCAACAATTTTCAGTGGACACTTGTCAATTTAACGATTATTTAACATGTCAACGCATTCCGTGTACGATCTGAGCAAAGCGAGGTGCGTGCTGAACACTGCACCTACTGCATCGTACTGTTCCACTTACCCCAGCATCAAGAAGAAGGTGAAAAAGGGTTCCGGGTCGAAGACGCTGCCGTCGAACAGCTCGCCGGTGCGCGGCGGCGGCGCGGAGTCGCCGGGCGCGCGGCGCGTGGAGCCGGCCGAGGCGCTCGGCACCGCCGTCGTCAAGTACAACTACCAGGCGCAGCAGCCCGACGAGCTCTCCCTCACCAAGGGCACCCGCATCCTCATCCTCGAGAAGAGCAACGATGGCTGGTGGCGGGGACAGTACCAGGGGCACACGGGCTGGTCAGTAAATTACTAATATCGTACTATTTTCTTATATAAACGTTACTAATGCAAATGTTCTTGAATCCATATCTTTTTTTGACATAATGTAACAAATGTCCAAGTGTTAAAGGTATCACTGGTATTCTGTTTTATAGGAAGTGCTAGGGCAGATTCATTAATATGATTTAACAATTCAAGTTAGTCCTACTTCAGGTAGGACTTTTTCATTTTGGGCAATTTAATAGTGTCAGTAGTAAAACCTATGTCATGTCTGGTATGCTCATGTACTAATTTTGTAAATAATGAACAAGAGCCCTTGAATTATTCAAATTTTAATTAATATTTTTTATTCAGTCTTAAACTCCCTTTGTACTCACAGTAACGATACGTCGTAAAAAGTTTATGTCGTGTATCAAATATGCATAACCGTCGGCTCTGTGCTTTTCTGAAATGCTGGCATTAATATAAAAATGGATATAATTTTTAATGTATTCATTACTCAGCATGCCTGACTCGCATTTAGCAGGAAAAAAAATGTTTGTCAGGAAAAAAATGTATATGTATTTGAATAACACTGTAAATGCAATTGTAAGTTAAGGCAGCACAACCTTTTTGTGCTATGGAAGCAGCAAACGAGCATACAGTCCAGAGGCATTGCTATCTCTGAAGACTAGTTTGGAACGCCCCCGATAAGTATATGTCCCTTACCACCAGACCAGAACATAGCAATGCATAACATTGCAGTTATTACGCAGAATAGGTATAGGTATAGCAGTGGTACTTCTGTAGTCAAACCACAACGTGATCTACCACCTTTTTTGCGACAATGTTCAATCATTGCTTACTAATTATTTATGCTAAGTGTAATTCCAATTGGGCTACCTTAACTTTTTCAGATGACTTTATATAGACAATGATATACAGAAATCTGAATTTGATTGCCTTTGTATGTAGTGTTGACATGTAGGATATGCTATCACCTTTATTATCTTTTATAATATGTAAATTTTATTAAATGTGTGACTATAGATGAAACTCCTGCATATTTGTTATCCAGTTCGATGTTATTTGCATTATGAGCATTTCCCATTAGCTATAGATAAGTAGCACATGATTGCCGAAAGGCTTATAATGATAACGTTATGTGCAGGTTCCCGTCGAACTACACGAGCGAAGAGGGCGACAACGAGGACCCGGTGCACACGTACGCGATGGCGGAAAACGTCCTCGATATTGTTGTAAGTCTTGTGATTACTAGAGCGCAAGGACTAAAGATATTATAATAATCATTACTATCATTTATTGTCTACCATCACCTTGCTAAGTATGGATATTTTCTCAGATGGATACACATTTTTTGAGAACTCCATGGTTCATGGAATGCTTCTACATACAAAATCTACCAAAAAGACAAAATACCTTAGATTTAGCATTCGTTTCTGAAACTTTTATTATGCATGACTTAAATTTTAATTTTAAATTAAAATAAACATCTTGAAGTACACAAAGACTAAATAATAGCTAAAAATCAAAACTTTTTATTGTTGAATGTATGCTTGGAAACCGCTTTGCGTGTTACGTATTTGAACCCCAGACTGTTAATGTAGTAGTCGAGCTTAGTACGATTCGTTTGTTCATACTCATCATCATAATCATTAATATCATGTTGTCCAAAGAGTCCGTTCACATGTCGAATGCGATGGTGGTCTGGTTCCAGGTGGCGCTATACTCGTTCACGTCGAACAACGAGCAGGAGCTGTCGTTCGAGAAGGGCGACCGGCTGGAGATCGTGGAGCGGCCGCCGTCCGACCCGGAGTGGTTCCGCGCGCGCGACTCCCGCGGCCGCCTCGGCCTCGTGCCGCGCAACTACCTGCAGGAGCTGGCCGACTACCTCGCGCAGCCCTATAGGTACCGCCCGAGGCTAACAGGCTTATAATGAGAAAAAAAATCATAACTATTAGAATTTTAATGAGATCGAGAATATATTTGCAGAATCTTATTTACTGTCTCCCATTGTCCTTAGAGGTATTTGAGGCGTTCATTGTTTTCTATTCCTTATTGTTATATTGTTGGTTATTAATATTTTCTTATAATGAAGGTCAAAGTTACATTAATATCTACAGACACTAAATTATATGTTCCTATACAATATTTTGATATGTATAGCCTGCGACTGCGCAGTAGTGTTAAGGTAGGCACTAATTACATTAATACATATTGTATAAAACGGTATAAGTTTGTTTTCCGACTAACTGACGAGCTATTATTTAGTTTTAAAAGTTAGTTGTAACATTTCGCATGCTTATTGGAATACTGACTTAACTCAAAAAAGTCGATTTTTACGGTGTCGCAAAAGAAGATCTTGCAATGAGACCTTTTCGTACTTGTTGATGAATAAAATTAACAATTAAGTAACGTTAGGGCGCCAACAAATCGTAATTTCAACGTAATTCAAACGGTAGACGGTAGATGGCGCTAACGGAAGCCTGTATCTGTCCGTTACTACGTTATAAGTTGTCCCTCAATGAGTCAGCGTTCCATTAAGCATGAGTGAGATATGAGCGGTCGGCATGTCGGCAGCGAGGCGGGCGAGGGCGCGCGCGCGGCGCTGGCGGCGGGCGGCGGCGCGGCGGGCCGCGCGTGGTACTACGGCGCCATCACGCGCACGCACTGCGACGCGCTGCTCAACCAGCACGGCCACGACGGGGACTTCCTCATCCGCGACTCCGAGACCAATGTCAGTCCACACACGCACACGCACGCACACACCACACACACACACACACACGCACATATATACACGCGGCCGCAGAAATTCTTCGGCAATAGACATGATGCGGTTATTTTTACCCGACTGCCTCAGAAGAAGGTTAATGTTTTTCGAGCGTATGTATGTTTATATGTATGTCCTTTTCTTTAGCAAGCGCTACAGCCCAAACGTCTGGACGGATTGAGACGTATAATATAGCGCTAGAATCGTCTCAGTTTGCATAGTGACATAGGCTATATAATTTTTATAATTGCGCCTGGAAACAGAGGGAAATGTTGAAGGGGGGGGGGAGATTTCATTTACTATTTTACCAATGTTACTAGTCCAAATAATTCAAATGAAGCAATGAACTCAATTACACATTCAATAGTGGAACATGTCATGGATCAGTGATTTCATTATGATTACTCATTGAAATACTACACATGAATAGTTTCAATATGATCATACATATCAATACATAATCGTTCAGAAACGCACTACAGTAATTATGTTCGTATTCATTTACGTGTAACATTATTACAATGGAATAATAATAACATACTAAGATTCATACTAATTACACTAATGCTTACTCACTATAGTCCGATTCATAATTAGATGTCCAAAATGTAAACAAAGGAGATGACCTATCAAAAAAATACGTTTCAAATGG
>DWNE01001715.1:0-20954 GCA_018249875.1 Cecropterus toxeus | reverse complement strand
GTTGACAAATGACCGAGTGTCTTATTTATTGTAATAAAGAATGACGGAGCATAACAGCTGCATTTTTGCATTTTTTTGAATAATTACTCAGCAAAAAAAGATAACGAAAAGATATTATATTTGTATATAGTTTAATATAGGTGTGAAACAGTAAAGACTTTCCTTCCACCCTATAAGTTAAATAATGAACAAAATAAAAATAATTTTATAATACTAACGTGTAAAGTAAGCTCTGCACTCCTACTAAGTACAAATAACATAAACACAGCGAGGGTAAAGATTCAAACAGAAGGCAGAAATTACTATTATGATAATATATTATTATGTCAAGTTATGTAAATTAATTCATTATTATAATCTTAATAACAAATACGTCACACTGTATTTATTACTAACTTAATAATAAACTTTAAGGCATTGCAATAAATTCAATTAACAATTTAAAACAAACATTACAAGCCTCAGAACTAGATGATTGAATATAACCGAAGAACATTACAATTTTCATCATCTTATAAAATACAAGATACTCACATAGCCATCAGAATTGGAAGATGAAACGGCAACGGCCTGGTAGGACCAAAATGAAACCGAAGGGGTCGGGCCGACGAAAGGAAGGGAAGCCGATTGGTAAAGGCCTATGTCTAGCAGTACACAGACACTACGAAAAGTCGATGGATGGATATAATTTCTAATATAAAGCTATCGTTTTTTCTATACCTACCTATAATTCTAAAACTGCCCGATAACTAAATACTAGACTTAAAACATTTTGTTTGACTCTTCTGACATAATCTCCCAAAAAAGAAGAAGTGTTAAGAGCTCTGTCCTTGCACTAGACATACATAGTTAAGACATCCTTTCTCCTAACATAGACATCCTTATTTATCCAGTATATATTAAGATAAAAGTGATTTTTAGGCAGAAATAAGTGCAACTATTCCAAAAACATATTTTAATACTATTCCGCAGAAATGGTTGGTAGAACTCCATGGCCATGGTTGATTACTTATACCAACTACTACTACTATAACTAGTTGTCGACAACAACTCAGGCGTCAGCGTTTATTAATTAAAGATAATAATATATGTTTCTTATTTTCTATATATAATACGTAAACGAGGTTTTTGGACCTCTCAAAATAGGCTTACAAAAGTACGGTTGGGAAAAAACTGAATTTTATTTCCTTTTTCACATTAACTAAAGTTTGTTACCTTTTTTACAGTAGGACCTACAGGATTAGTACAAATATGTCGGTTGATATATGATATTTTTAATTCAAACTTATCATCAAAAAATTAGTATAATCGTTGATTTTCCGCATTAAATGCTATAACTCTCACCGACATCCTCTCGTTAGTCTCAGAAACTTGAAAGTGGAATCCATTAATGATGGAAAACGTAAGTGCGTTGCAAAACATTCTTAATATATTCCATAATTATGCGTCATAATAGTAAATGAATCGTCCACCTAGTTGCTATTAAAAATTCACATCCTATTAGTCACGCAAAGATATTATCGCAGTAATAGATCAAACAGGATACAGAATATGGCATGGAGGTGCGCGGGCGCAAGGTTCTCGACCAACACTTCCTAAGGAGAACGAACGCGAGCCGCGTCGACACGCGTCCTGTCAACTGCATGCACTTAAATGCGTTCACAAGCCGCTAAGAGTGCAGCGGGCTGACGTCGGTGCGCCCCTGAACCTGACCGTCATCACGGAAACGTATATTTCGAGCAAGTCTTCGCCTTACGGCGCGCTACGACGTGCGCTAGCCGCTACGTTCGACGCCGAGCCCGTAATGTACTGACATACGCGGGAAAATTCGTAGCGCGCTCGCTAACGGCCGCCATTACACGTGTCGCCGATGCTAGTAAACATAACGTAATATTATGCAATTCTCTATGTACCTGTCTGATGGAGGATGCGTACGAGTGTAACAAAGTGAGACCGCGTGATCACATTTTTGTACTCGCTCGACTGATTGCTTCAAAAAGCCACGGTACAAATCGCCGCTTGAAGCTACACCTCATATATTCGTATTTTTTTTTCGATACAGGAAGTTAAATGGGTATGTAACTTTGTGTGGAAATCCATCTCTTTTGAAGAGAGAAAAGCGAAATTTTTGATGAGTAGAAATAAAAACGTGTCGTGTCGGTTTTGGATATCACCTCACCTTGTCTTCGCGTGGATGTGGTAGAAGACAACGAATCGACAGCAACATCTTCGTGTGAAATATTAAAAACTTCTGCGGTCACCAACAAACGTGCCAGGCAGCGGACACGATGGACATGACGATGAGGACTGATATCCATCCATCCGGATGCGTGGATGGGATTTAATCGTTTATGCAAATTACATCTCTAATGAGCAAGAGCATAGCAATGAACGTTTGAAATTTTAAAAGCGTCGTAATAGTATCAATATACAATGTATGTATATCTTACAATAACCTTCTCATATCGTAAATAATTAAACCAGGTATTGTCACAAGGTAACAGGATGTTTACTACAAATATGTAGCGACAATAACGAAGTTCGTCCCAATTATTTTTATTGATATTCCGAAGCTCGTGGAAAGATCTACCTACGGCTTAGCTGAAGATTCTTGGAATGGGAACGCGACGAACATACAAGTAAGCAATGCACCGTTAGCGATTGACACGCAAATCAGGTGATCATCATTAGATAACTCACGTTAGCTTTCGGGGCAAAATTATAATATGCCGTTACATGCTACAAATAATGAACATGTTATCGTGTACTGCAATTGCGGAAATCTTTATTATATATTTTGTATTCGACCTTTTGTCAAATATACTACTCGCTCCACAGGTTTGAGAGCTACGATGGTATAGACTAATATACTTATATTACTATACACCCTACATTTTGTGTCGGGGATTAAAATTATGGAAACGAACGGGACCTACTCATTTGAAACGACTTTTTGGAGAATATGAGTTATGTTCCCGGTGTTCCAGAATTTTACTAAAGTGAAGAAAGATAAAAATGAACGTAGAGAAAACATTTTTTTACAGATATTATCCTGAAACGGAGATAAGTAAAGTTCTTTTTTGTTTCAGGCCACTCTTGATTCCTGTTTTTATATACATATTCTATTAAGCCACAGCAAACTTATATTATCAGGGTACCAAAAGCTTTAACTGCATGAGAAACCGAAATATATTATTTTAATTAAGGCAAGTTTTTAGAACCTTATCGTAGACCTAAATTTTTATAACATAACAGTATGAATATCAAATGAAAGCTAATAATAACAATATTTAAGCTTTTACACGTGTAGTCTCACACTAAAAAACACACAGAAGACTACACAAATACCCAGGCCCCGAACTGAAATCAATATTTCTAATTTTGGACCAATATGTCTTCTACATACCACAGGTCACGGAAGTCAGTGAGATGAATAATGTTGTTTCCCACTCCCACGAAAATTTTGTATTATTACGACAATATGGATATCAAAAGAAAACATCAAAACAATATGATGTTTTAACGATTTGAATAGTTTGCATCAATTGATTCCTTAACATGTGGAGAAAATGCTGGTGTTGTAGTGGTTGTAAAGATACAGCATTAAAATATGCAGGTGGTGAGTTGTATATTCAAATAGATACTATTATCACCCTTCCGTTTTGACAGTTTTCGTACAGCCAAGTTAATGTAATATTTTATACTGGTCTTAATTTGTCTCATTCATGGATCGGACGATCCATAGACGGATCCATGAACCAGGCTTCGCAGATTGAATGGCGCCCCGGTTTGGTCACATAGACTGACGGGGAGCCGGCGCCGCGCAGCAAAACTCCTTGCGGCGCAGCGTACGATCGCGATTAGGGTTGCACGCGGGTATCGTACGATATCATATGAGGCGGCAAATGTCCTGGCGCGGTTTCCGCCCCTGGACATTCTGGCGGAGATGAACGCAGACGTCTTTAAAAAGATTCGCGTCCTCCGCCAGAGGGCTGAACCTTCGAATGAGACGGTTACAATGCTTCATCGGAAAGCCAGATGGCAAGCATTGACGCGCTGGCGTGACAGACTGCGGGAGCCGCAGAACGCGCGTCAACGAGTCGTCGGCGCCATTCTTCCCAGCTACCGGGCCTGGATGAGGAATGGAGGTCGCGTCACCTACAGACTGACTCAGATACTCACCGGACATGGCTGCTTCGGTGAGTATCTGCACCGCATAGGCCGAGAGAGATCCGCAGTGTGTCACCACTGCGGACACGACCAGGACTCTGCGCAGCACACTCTCGAGCACTGCCCTTCGTGGGAGTCAGAGAGGCGGATCCTGGTCAACAAGATCGGGAACGACTTGTCCCCGGCGGCCATCGTCGCAGCGATGGTGCGCTCCAGAGACGCGTGGGACGCGGTGACCTCCTTCTGTGAGACTGTTATGTTCGCGAAGGAGGGCGCTGAAAGAGCCCGGGAACGCGCTGATCCCGCTCGACGAAGGAGCCGCCGGGGCATACGTAGATAACGTTCCCTTCGGCGCTGTTCCCCCTGTAGCCGGGGAGAAGAATACGGTTACGGTATCCCCTGCCTTTATAAGAGGCGACTAGAAGGGGGCTTCCGGGGTTGCGGGCGGCTAGAGTGGGAGCTCGAACCGTCCAGCCAGCAACCCTGAGAAGGACGGCGGCATGTGTGGCTACATGTCGTCACAGACACCGAAAGGTGTTGGGGTACAGTTACACGTCCCCAAGAGATGAGCCCGTGAGGGGCGCCGCGCTAGGGAGCACCGGTGCGTTCCACTGGAGATCCCGGAGTTCCCTACAAGCGCTGAGGAAGGCCACCGAGGGGGTTTTAGTGGGTAAAAATCCCACATAACCCGGAGTCTCTCTCAAGGCTTCAGTGTACCTATAGAAGGTTTCGCCCCCGTCACAAAAAAAAGGCCTATGCAAAAATAAAGACATTTCAGACATTTCAGACATTTCCGGAAGCACCAACGCCACACCTGTTTCTGCCTAATAACACTAGTGTAATGCGTTGTTGTGTTCTATGTAGTATAAAGAGTGTGGTAAAGGAGATACTTATCCTAGGTATTCCAATTTAGCCCTCTGGGGTAGCAAAGCGTCCGTGGCTAACCGTGGCTTTGGGGTTGATTACAGATGTCCACAAGCGGCAGTACCCACGTACCATCAGGTGGAGTGCCTGCTCGTTTTCATTGCCATATTATAAAAAAAAAAAACAAATTGTGATAAATTATTTTTTCTTATAAATAATGCTATAGCTTTTACATTATTACATTCTTATCCACGGAACCCCAACCTGTCTGTCTGTTCGTCTGCACACAATACCCGTAATTGCATCGCATATGTAATTAATACGAAAGTGACTCACATCAAACCCTTTGTCTTCGTGATGGCTCATCTTTTGCGTTTAATACCAACAGGTGTTTAAACTAATTAGATAAGTTAATTAAAATTAGTCGCCAAGGTTTGTTTTCGTTTCCGCTTAACTCTTTCTTTGTTAACGTAGGTTCTGTACCGTAAGTGGTTTTGTTAGTTTTTAATTAAAATTCATCAGGTGCCGAAAATTAAGTAATTTACCTAATTAGGTAATTAGGTGAACTGCTTAACTGGCTGTGGTTGCGTCGGTTAGATTTAGTTGTTCCTAGTTTATTTGTTTGAACTTTGCTTTATTTACCCGACTGCGTCAGAAGGAGGGTAATGTTTTTCGAGCATATGTATGTATGTATGTTGGTTTGTATGTATATACATTTCTTTCATACACGCTACAACCCAAACGGCTTGACGGATCGTGACATATCATTACAATCGTCTCAGTTTAGAGAGTGACATAGGCTATGTGATTTTTAATAATGGCATCTGCAAATAGGGAAAGAAGGGGGGAGAAGGGACGATTTTTTTACCATCACGGCAATATGGATATGAAATGAAAGCTAGTAAATAAACCATTCCGAAAAAATATAGGTATACAATAATACTTTTACTTAACTGTTTCAAAAACTCAAATAAAACGTTAAATTAAATGAACAAAAAAAAGGTTAAAGGAGTCTGGTTTTTTGTTTTAAAGTTTTAAACAATTTTACTACATTTATAAGATTGGAGTAACGAACAAGCATGCAGTCCATCTGATAGTAAATGGTTACTGCCACTCATAGACATCTGTACGCAACTTAACATACATGTCTACATACATGGACATGGAGTTTACTTTGTCATTAAAAGTAACAGTGGTATACTACAATTTGCTGACACTGAATAAGACCACAGATTTGCATACGGATTGAAGTTGCAATCGAGTTTGCAGTCCACCTGATGGTAAGTTGTGACATCTGTAAGAAAGTTCTATAGAACAGGGGTTCTATCCATAGTTGATTATCTACGCGTTGCCACTTCTGGGGAGTGAAATGGTCGCCTCATATATAAGTGAGCTGGCAACCACACCCTTTCATCAAAGCGCAAGAACTGCTTCAAGCTAGAAATAGGTGTGGCGGTGGTACCTTCCCGGCCAAACTACACTGGTTCTACCACCTGATGCTACACTGCTAACCCCTGAAATTTAAGTTGATATTATCTCCTATCAAATTTTTACCAGGTGGTATAAATTTCCTAGACCTAAGGTATACGGCAACACCAAAACTACACCCACAGTGGTGGGTGTAGTTGCCGGCTTACTTATATATGAGGCGACCATCTTAGTCCTCGGGAGTAGTAAGGCATTTGTGACCGACGTCAGATAGAACCCCTGTTCTATATGAAGATGCTTACAGATGTCCATGGGAGGCAGTAAGTAACCACTTACTATCAGGTGGACTGCATGCTCGTTTTCTGCTTATTTCTACAAATAAAATCATCAAACCTTTTCCAGACAACATTGCATAAATAATAAATATGGCAGAAATCGTCAATCAAGTTTCTAGAAAGAATTCTAACATTTCAGAAATTATATTCACCGGGATATAATTTAGGAATATTTTTGTTATTGATGTATAGGTTCAACATATCAAAACGGATATTAATTTTCGTATGTATTGTGTATTTACCTTATTGTTATCTTTAGTACACAATAAAAATGTATCAACATTATTAACTTCTTAAATATATATAGTGGCTATGTAAAAAATTAAATGTCTTTATTGTGTAGGCTACAGGGGCACTTACAAATTGTTACATCATTATTTGTTACTCTGCCACCGGATCGTAACATGATCTGTGAAGATCCCACAAGAAACTTAGCGAGTTTGTCTTTAATCTGTGTGATCATTTTTTTCTCTCTTTTTATATTTAATGAATCCCTACTTCGCTTGGACGAGTGGACAGTTATTATGCTAATTCTATTTTGTTGCTGTTGTCAGAAGAAGGTTCTTAAAAAAGAAATAAATAATAAATATGTGCGATAATTAAATTAGATAACCTGTCAGTCCTAAAAATCAAATTCAAAATTAATAGTTAGGTGAAGACAAAGCCTGTCGGGCTCGCTAGAATTATTATAATTACCGAGTCAATTGTGAGAAGGTTTTACGTAAACATCATGAGCCGATGAAGGCCGGTATAAACATCCATAAACATCAAATGTGCCAAGTGAACTGTGTAACAGGTCGTCTGGACGCCGGGGTGAACGGCTAGTGTAGAATAGGCCCCGCCGGGTCAATCACACCCGTCTGTAGGACACACGGTCGTTGTGGTTTGAGAGCTGGGCCTAAAACCGCGAGCACGCCACAAAATATGTAACACATTATAAAAAAAAAAACATATGTTTAAGTCTCTGCGTGAACAGTGATAGCCTAGTGGTTAAAACTCGACCTTTAAATCAAAGGTCTGAGTTTCAAATCACAGGCGTGCAAAACAGATTTATCTAAAATTATGGGCGAATCAGAATTTGATAGAATTGATTATCACTAGTTTACAGTGAATGAAAACATCGTAATAAACCTACACACATGACAGTTCTTTAAAAAATGTTCTCGACGGAGTGTGACTACCAATTTGGACTTGGCCAGCGCGGTGGACTGTGGCCTAAAAACTTTCTTATAACGGGAGAGGTGTAGTGTGTCAAGAACGGCACACATTCTGTGCTCCATCTCTGTTATATCTGAAGCATGAACTATGACTAAAATGATGGTTATTCAAAAGTCGGTTAAAAGAGCTCTCCAAACTTTACGGCCATGTATTCGCTATTGGATACATACCTACCAAAACTTCCAGACAGACAAATGAATTCACAAGTTCTTGAAACTTGAACTCGGGCTTTAGACAGTTTCGCCTGATGGACTTAGACATCTTGATATTCGATTTGAGGACCACGGACCTAGGTATAAGCGTATTCGCTCTGTCCTTTCAATGAAACTGGCAACTATATACTGCTAAAGACCATGAACCTCTTTGGACAGTAAGCAATAGTACTGTATTACATATGTGGAATACAACTGGAAAGTTTTGAAGTAGGTATTCTAGAGATAGTTGGTGAGTACTTAATTAGAAATCTCCATTACCCTTTCCACTCCACCTTTTACAGCTGGACTAGATCTATCCTAATTGTTTTTTTGGGCCTATCCTAATTGGTAATCACAATGGGTGTTGATATAACACAAGAAAAGGCTGGATCACCAATACCTGGATTTTGTCTTACAGGCGCCTACTACGACATCCACGGGAAGAAAGGTCTATCAAAACTAAACATAGGGCTGCCAGAAGAATTAAAGATTACAAAAACTTGCATTTAAAATAAACTTTGGAGCAGCGAGGTGGAGTATACTCCAGGCTTCTCCCAGAGAGACCAGTTAAAAAAAAACACGCTGTCTACACTCATAGCCCCACACTAGGATTTTCTCCTGTGTCGTGGGTACCATGGACACATACAAAGACGAATACACAAACACCCAGACCCAGAAAAGACATATTTATTCAACATTCAGATTGCCGGGGATTGAACCCGGGACCCACTGCATGTCAGACCGGTATAGTGACCGCTTCGCCACGTGGGTCGTCCATGGCACCCATGACACCGGAGAAAATCCTAGTGTGGGGCTATGAGTGTAGAAAGAGTCTTCGCAAAAATCTAAAATCGCGCAAAATAGTCTATTTAGGTATCATGACGATACAAATATCACTTCGTCCTTCAAATAGCCGAGAAAGACAGATTTTCCAAAGTAGGTATCTAGATAAATGTTTACTTTTGTCTCGTTTTTCTGTTTTAGTTTCCACGAGACAGAGATATCGACGACCTTACTTGTTCTAGATTCCGAGTTCAAGCTAAGTCCCCTATTTTTGTTTCTTTTGGGTTTATCTCCACTTATTCTCTCGTAATACGTTATACTATTTGTGTAACCAATTCTTTTATTGTATCAGGAATTGGATAATGTTATTGTATAGTATCTTCGTAACGTTAAAAATATCATGCCTTATTTTTCGTTGGTATATCTCTAAGAATGCTTATACAAAAGTAATATGTATCATTATTTACTTATCCTTATTCATTTATTATTATTTATTTATCATCATTTATTTAAGTAGGTCCCACCGCCATACATATTTCTAGCGTGAAGCAGATCTTGCGTTTTGTGGAAGGTTTGCCGGCTTATTTTAATTTTCGACCGTTTAGTCCTCATACTGCTCTGACACTGACATCCAGGGGTAGACAGATATCTGACAAGTAAATTTCTTCTTGTATCCGTGGTACCCATGACACAGGAAAAAATCTAGTGTTGGGTTAAGTTCGAAGGTTCTAAATGTTATACAAGCCAATGTCTTGTTTAGTCAAATGTAAGGCAGGATAATGGGGCTAAGTTTACCGTCCATCTGTAACAATGTTCAGAAATTAAACATGTAATACAAATAAAGAGACAAATCAGCTAAGTTTCTTGCCGGATCTTCTCTGATGAGGTCGGGTTACCCGGCGGTAATGTAAGAGAATATTGTAACCGACAATTTGTAATTGCCCCTGTAGGCGTATACAAAATAAAGACATTACATTTGATTTCAGTAGTAAACGAGCTTTCAATAATTTTAGCGTAAAGAAGTTCTTGCATTTTGTAGAGTGTGGTTCCCGGCTCAATCACAATTAGCCACCTTAGTTTTCAATAGAAGAAACGTCTCTTATTGGCTTCAGATTGAACCCTTATTCTACTCGTATATGAAGTTGGGTACAAATGAGATTTTATTTCATATCTACCTACTGAGTCCTTTCTATCATATTTATATCTATTCTTCAGTTTACTTTACAGGGATTCTCACTTCAGTTGTAAACCGTAGCTTAGTAAATCGTGAAGACAGCACAGTACATTAAGCGATTGTATTTACTTCAAGAAGCGTCTAGACACTTGCTAAGTTATTCGCTATAACACTGTGGACATTAATCTCTGACATAACTGAAAGACCTATAAGTTTTTCAATTTTAGACTTTTTGACTTTTAAATAGTTCGAAGGTTCTTCACGCTTTTGTTTGTTATCAGCTCTGTTGAGTTCTTGTTTTTTATCCGACTGCGTCAGGAGGAGGGTAATGTTTTTCGAGCGTATATATGTTTGTTTGTATGTATGTCCATGTATATGGCACGCGCTAAAGCTCAAACGTATTGACGGATTGTGACATATGATATATCATTAGAATCGTCTTTTAAATAGTTCTGCACGGCTTACGTCATAATCACTTTTATTTGTTATCAGCTCTGATAAATTCTTGTTTTTTATCCGACTGTGTCAGAAGGAGAGTAATGTTTTTCGAGCGTACGTATGTGTGTTTGTTTGTATGTATGTCCATGTGTATGGCACGCGCTATAGCCCAAACGTATTGACGGATTGAGACATATGAGATATCGTTAGAATCGTTCCAGTTTGGATAGTGACATAGGCTATACATATAATCATTTCAATATTTTATAACAATGTTACTGGTTTTATAAGATTGAATTAGCAAACGAACATTTCGACTGATGGAATGTGGTCTGTCTTCATGGACACTTGTAAGCAACTTTATATAGAACGGGGGTTCTATTTGAAGTCAATCAAAGATGTGTGATGCTTCCGTGGACTAAGATGGTCGCCTTATTAAAAAATTGAAACAACACTCTTTCACCGATATACAAGAACTGCTTCTCGCTAGAAATAAGTTTAGCGGTGCGATCTCCTGTGTAGAACTATACAAGTTCTACCATCTTGCAAAGCATGTTTGATTAATGAGCCAGATTAATAACTCATTGCTGTGAACAAAAACCGGCCAAGTGCGAATCCGACTCGCGCATGAAGGGTTCCGTACCATTATCTATTCTATCGTTTGTTGTATGGGAGCCTCCTTTATTTATATATTATTTTGTTCTGTTTTTAGTATTTGCTGTTATAACGGCCCTGGTAATAAACAGACAGACAATTATGAGGACCCGTGTGGCGGAGCGGTCACCATACCTGACACGCAGTGAGTCCCAGGTTCGATCCCCGGCCAGACAGAAATGTGAATGATGAGTTTAGATTTCCGTTTTGGGGCTGGGTGTTTGTGTATTTGTCTTTGTGTGTCCATGGCGCTCACGACACCGGAGAAAATCCTACAGTGTGGCTATGAGTGTAGAATTTTTTTTATAACAATTCTGTTTTAGAAATAGGGTTCCGTTTTTACCCTTTGGATACGGATCCATAAAAAATGGAGAACCAAAAAGCATAACGATATTTTAACACAAAACAGATCATGCACCTGAACTTTACAAATAAATTGAAATTTCATCAGCTTTAATGAAAATTCAACTGCCATATTAAGCAGCAAATATTAATGAGTTCGAATATAGATAATTCATATTTAATTAATGCTGATTGACCCTTTGTAATACTTGTGAACAGTAATAACCCCGACTTGTTTTCTTCATTAAAATGAATTTTGATTTTCGATAATAATATGCAATTAATTTCCATAATTATAGCGATGTTATTGTCTGTTACTGCGTCGTTTGTACAATAACAAAGGCGCGGTCTTGAGTACGTTTAGTGTAGGTCTTAGTCTACTCTGTCTAGAATTAGTTAAGTCTACGGACTTAATCTAGCTTATCTTTTATTTGATTCTTAACTTTCTTTTGTTCACACTTTGTTTTTTTTAAATCTATATATATAAAAGGCAATTCCGACTCACTGACTGACATATCATAGCACAGCCGAAACTATTGCACCTAGAAACTTGAAATTTGGTACAGGAGTTCCTTTTGTTAGGGATATTTATTCTACATCGGATACATCATAGGACCACGCATTGATACGGTACTGCAATTATCTCTTACCGACTAGGTATATAGTTTATGTAATTTCTCTTGCTATATTCCATATCACCGTACATTACCTAAGATTAGGCTTCGTAACGTAATTTAGTCCACGCCTAAGACTATGTTTGGTCCAAACAAGTCTTTATAGTCATAATTCATCCTATACTTAACGGGTGGTAGAACCAGTGACCGCCGGTCATCATTTCAGTCCATGGGAGTAGCAACGCATCTGTGATCCACTGCAGATAGAACCCCTGTTCTATATACATATAGTTGCTTACAGATGTCCATGGGCCGCAGTGAACACTTACCATCAGGTGAACTGCGAGCTCATTTGCTTCAATCTGATAAAAAAGAATATCCTAATATGCTATATTAATTATTATGTACAATTACGTCGCTTGTATCGTTTTAATATAACGATATAAACAATTACCTATTGTTCAGCCTCTTCCGTACAAAGTTGGCATCTCTTCATACGAGAATGATAATTTACTGTGAGTTTAAATCAGACGTGTGCCAGTCATACGCGGAAGGACATGCACTGCCCACGCGTTTTCATAAAGAGGATTTTACACTAGCGGGAAAGTGATTTTTTAATAGAAATAGAATATTGCATATATAGGTAATATGTTTTGATACGTAGTAGAAGCGGTTCAAGGTATTTTGTAATTATGTACAGGCATAACTACATGACTATGGGCACGACAGCAAAAAATCTACTCCAAGATTGAGTTCAATAATATCTGTCTGCACGACTGCAGCAAAAATATCTGATGACAGTTCGTACTTCTCGTGGGGAGAGATATGTGACCACGCATAAAAACGTTGCAGCCCAGGCTTTCCTTAATTATACAGAGCAAACGAGCATGCCCTTGATGGCAAGTGCTATCTGCCGCTCATAGACATCTGTAATCAACCAATCAATCTGATCTGATCTGATTTTACCTGAGGTTTGCCACAGGTGCGTTGCTACTCCTGCGGACTAAGTTGGAACGCCTCGGTTAAGTATGTCTCCCTTACCACACCCTTCAGACGAGAACACAGTAGTGCTTAACAATGCCATCAGACAGAAATAGGCGTGGCGGTGGTGCTTCTAGGTTAGACAGAGGGTTCTACCAACTTCAAGGAACCACTAAATATTGTGCTAACTTTATAATATTTTTTTTAGTTTTTACTTCTACAATAAATTATTACTCCAGTGTGTGATCTCCCTTATAGCGCATGTAATTATTTGAAAGTGCATTTATGGTTTATGACTTTATGAGTTTATGCGTGTTTTGTTATTCAATGCTTTATTGACATATGAATTCAAGGTTTATTAATTGTAGAGAATGGTGTATAATGAAGGCTTTTTATTTTATGTTTCTCCGTATAATACATTAACCAAATGGCTATTAAATTGAATAATAGTATTTTTAACCGACCGCGTCAGAAGTAGGGTAATGTTTTTCGAGCGTATGTTTGTATGTATGTCCTATTTCTTTGGCACGCGCTACAGCTCAAACTGCTTGACGGATTGTGATGTATAATCAGAATCGTATCAGTTTACATAGTGACATAGACAATATATATTTTTAAAATGGTGCCTGGAGGAAAAAGGGAGGGGAGGGATGATTTTTTTATTGTTACGACAATATGGGTATCAAATGAAAGCTGGTAAATAGACCAATCTAAAAAATATATAGATTGTAATACTTTTAATTGACTATTTTGACATTACGAACAAAAAAGTCGTTTTAAGTAGTAGGGTTCCTGGTTTTTTAACGATGTTACTAGTTTCTAACTAAATAATAATATTTGTCATTTATTTATGGAATAGCATATAATAGTGTATTAATATGGTAGTGTATTTGTTTAAGGTAGAACCCGTCATTTGATTCCGAAGGCACCGCAGTCACAATTTTTTCTGTCATATAACAGTAGGATAGGGCTGCTGTTTTTGTCGATATCAATGACAGTGCCGTTGCCATCCCCGACAGCGGACATGGTCACCTCATGCGAAAGTAACCCGGTAAAAAATTTAGGTACTGTGGTTCCATATGAAAGTTGTGAGAAGGTGGTTCTCTTTTACCAGGTGGTAAAACAGTGTCAACCGGAGAGTTACCACCGCCACATCTATTTCTAGCGTTAGGCAGTTTTTGCGTTTCGGTAAAAGGATGTGGTTGCTGGCTCACATTCATTTGAGGTGACCATCTAACTCCTCCAGAGTAATGATGCAATTCTAACTGATTTTAGATGGAATTCCTGTTCTCTATGAAGTTGCTTAAAGATCCATTGGCGGCAGTAACCGCTTACCATCAGCTGGACTACACGCTCGTTTGCTACTTCAATCTTATAAAAAAAATGGAAGTTGTGATATGAAAGACATTTATTTAAGACGCGCATATTTTTGGGGGGCGGCAAAGTTTCGTTTTCATGATACTTAAACGGTTTTTTTTAAAAAGCCTCGAGTTGTACTCTCGGGCAGCACATTTAAGGGACGGCAGAAGATTTAGTTATAAGCCTTTTAATTAGTTTTTTTTCGCCGTTTAAAATTCCTAAATGAGTCAGTGGCGAGTTCACATTCCGCCCCGGGCGGCAAACTCCCGCTATGCCATTGAGTGGTAACGCATCTGTAATTGACTTTAGAACTGTTGTTCAATATGAAGTTGTTAACAGTCCAAGGGCGGCAGTAACCACTTAACATCAGACGAACTGCATGATCGTGTGCTGTTTTAATCTAATAAAGAAGATACAATTAAGCTGACAGAGGTGATGTCCAAATTATTCTTACCCTGAACCTAGCAGTGGGACAGAAATGAGTCGTCAGAGATGACTTGGCATCAGAGATATTTGCGGGTTTAATTTATCTCTAATAATAATTTAATTTCACGAAACATCTATATAGGTACTCTTTGGTAACGGCCTTGATGCTCGTTAATTTATATATCCCGGGTTCGCTTCTCGTAAAATTAAGCGCTCCCGATATAGACTTGAGCGACACGTGTTTGCGCTCTCTTTGGTTAATAACAAAATTTGGTTTCAATTTGCGTTCTAGACTTCATTAATCATACCGTGATTCAGTGATCAAATTTGATCTTAGTTAAATAGTTGTAGGCTGGCGTGGCGCAGCGATCACTAAATAAGTTCGAAACGTGGAGGGTTCCAGGTTCATTCAATCAGGCAGTGGCGGAGTTGTTTTCATACCGGTCTGACACTTAGTGGGTTCCGGGTTCAATCCCCGGCCAGGTATATATCTGAATGATCAATTTAGATTCCGTTTTGGCTCTGTTAGTGAATTAGTGTTTGTGTGTCCATGATAGTCACGATATATGAGAAAATCCTAGTGTGGCTAAAATTCATTACACTGTTAACTGTTAACCTTTCTGACTGGCACTGAAATAAGTTTAAGAGGAGATCCGTGCTTGATAGTGGAATTCAAATTACATTTCAATCTCAATGGCTCAATGCTTAAAAACTTTCGATTTCAACATTTTGCATCTCAAATATAGGTACTTAATTACAAATTTTATTGGATTTTTGTCCACTAACAAAGGTAAACAACAATCATCGTTTCATTTCAAAATATTATTATGTACATTATAAATAGGCATATGTTCACCTTTGTACATATGGCGACCTCCCACTACTCATCAAGAGGCTGAAGATGGCGCCACTGTAATCTGAATCACGCTATCGAAGTTTTCTCAACAATCTAAATATATAAAAGTTCCGAACAGAAACTGTCGCAGTACGGCTCCCCAGGCATGATCATTTAGCCTAGTGGGATCTACCGCTGCCAAACACGTATTAAAATAAAATAAAATGTCTTTACTGACGCCTCAACCAAAATCTTAGAAATGATTATCACTAGAAAATGAATGGTACCTTCCCCGTAAACCATACAAATTCTGCTTAAACTAAGTTTAAAAATAGCTAGATATGAAAACCTTCCATTTGTCATGACAAGGTAAACAAACATTCCCCAACATAATTAAACATAACTCTATTAGTATACAGACATGACAGATAGGAGATATGAGGGAGACGAGTATATTAGTGTTAGCATATGAATACCGCGGTATAATCACCGTGCAAAGATCAAAGTGGAGCTTCGAATGCGTAATTCGGCATTTGCGAGGTACAGTCGTAAACAGAGGTCATATGGTACAGGAATATATGTGGAACACAGGAATATCACATTCGCATTTGTACGGCTCACTTATATACTAGGTGACCATTTTAGTCCTCGAGAGTAGCAGCGCATCTGTGATCAACTTCAGATAGGACCGCTCTCTTATATAAAGTTGCTTATAGAGTTCCATGGGTGGCAGTTATCACAGGACTGTGTCCCCCTCCCTCTAACTTTTAACCTAAGAGTGTTAAAATTTCGAAATAAAGCATATGTTGAAGATGTAAAGGAAAACTTTCAACGAAAATTGGTTCGAACAAGATATGATTGACAGTTTTTGAGATATACCACTTTTTCGAAAACCAAATAACATAACTTTGGAATTCATACAAACTCTATGAAAATCGAACTTATGTTGGTAGCTGGAAAACTGTTCAGCTTCATAAATAAGTAAATAACAACAACAAAAATAAGTAAATAACTTATTTTTTACAATACAGCTATATTTTCTCTTCAAGATTTGTGAATGATAATGTTACGGAACCCTTAGGCTGCGAGTCCGACTCGTACCTGGCAGATTTTTTACCCTTTGGGCCCGGAACCTTAAAAAGTACCGTTTGTATGGCACTACGTAATACTTGCGAAAGCACTTTTCGTCGCGCCTGTACAAGCTTGTTCCCCGAAACGTATAACACTCATTCGACTGTCAGTGCTCCATCACATAAATTAATACATGGAAGCGAGATATTTCGTAAAAAGGCAATTATACACGCCGCGTTTGTTTTTACGTGCGTCTGTTACATTATTCAATGTTATTGGGATGTGTATGTAATTGTCGTCAAAAGTATAACGTTTCATGTTTTGCTATTAAGATTTATTGTTTTTTATATTCAGCTTGTTATATGAGGGCTGTATTCGGGCTACATAATATGAGGGACTTTTAGAAATGTCATGATTCAAGACAAAGTGATTAATCTGGGTATTATTAAAAGAATAAAGTAGCAAACGTGCATGCAAACCACCTGATTGTAAGTGGTTACTGTCGCCCAAGCACATCTGTTAGCAACTTCCTATAGAACAGGGGCTCTATCTGAAGTCGATCACAGATGCATTGCTACTTCCGAGGACTAAGATGGTCACCTTATATATAAGTAAGACGGCAACTATACCTTTTCACCACGCTAAAAATAGTGGCGGTGGTGGTGGTATGGTGTTGGCATTGATCTTAAGTCACTACTAGAGAAAAACATGACATACACTATTTTTAACTAGCTTATTACTACGTCTGCGCTCGCTTCGGTCACGTTTACAACTGTAGTGAGTATCCCACATTAATTCATACACTATTTGTGTGCCGAATTTCAGTGAAATCCTACCATTAATTTTAGCGTCAAAACTCTTTCATACATACACAACAAAATTTCGCATTTATAATAGTAATTGACTATTTTTTGGGTTTCGTACCCAAAGGTCAAAAACGGAATTCTTTTACTAAGACTCCGATGTCTGTCTGTCCGTCTATCCATTGGAATTGTTGGTATCCGCTATAACAACAAATACTAAACATAGAATAAAATAAATAAGTAACTGGGGATCCCAAACAATAAATATGATTTTTTCCCTTTTTGTATAGGTTATGGTACGGAACCATTAGATCCTGAGCATCACTCGCACTTAGCCGTTTTTTTTATATTTATCAGCTTTGCTATTGAATTGTGGTTTGAATGCTGGTGCAAATAGACATACGCAGTGTTTCAAGTAAGGGAATTCACAAACGGGAGAGATTTGGGACAATGGTAACAAGTCGTTGATTGTCGCGTCCTCTTTTAACCATAAACGTTGACGCTCGCTGGCAACAAGTGACGGCAATCGACTGAATAACAGGTGATCGCGACAGTTAACAGCAGCCAGCGCTAAGCTCTGAAGACAGCCAACGAGAATCGACGACAATCGCCGATATAAATTGCACTTGTAGTCGCACGTGTATGGTCTAACGTGTGTGGTTCGTCTCAGACAGGACATTTATCTCGAAGTTTCTTACTCGAAGTACGAGCTTATTTTGTTTCCTCAAAGCAATAATTGTTTATGTTTTTGCCCATACATTGCAATGTACACCTCACATTTTTTTTTTGTTTTCAGCCATAGCTTGCAATGTTCTTTGAAATGATGGGCGAAAACATAAACATTGATTGTTTTATGCATTACGTAATATATATTACAAGCCGTGATAGTAGAAATTACTACATATTGCTTTGTACTTCGATTTAATATTTAATTACCAGATATGTATATAGGTTAAATAGGAAATTAACACCAAAATTATTATTCCGTATTCAATAAAATCAATACGTGTCACGTCCCGGTCTATTTCCATCGCGATTATCATTATGACGAATAGTGTTCATCAATTATTCATAATTTTAATAAATAATTCAATAAAGATATTGTCATATTATCGAAGACAAGCGAACGTATAAGCTGGTAGGATTAACTTTTCTTTTTAACTGGATTTAGTACAGTTTTATAAGTCTTGAACGGCCTTTTTCCTGTAACAGGGCATGTGGACACAAGTATCTATGTATAGTTAGGTAATTTACTATTTTGTTGATTACAGGTATCCATAGCGGCTGTTACCATTTACCATCAGGTTAACTGTATGCTTGTTTGCTACTTCTTATTATAAAAAGATGAATGAATGTTATGATATGTTTGTTAGCATATTATTTCCTCTTTCATAATAAGGCCAGTACTTTATAGGGTCATAGGTCCAACGTGTAAAACAATTCAAGGATGACACCGTGGCTTCCTTACACTCATAATAACTGCGTTGCCAGTTTTTTCAATTTCCTTTATTGTCACTTTACAACTTTTGTGTATGATTGTACATACATATTGTCCCTTTTAATATTAATCCGACCTAGATTTTAGTAATTATGGAACTGGAATATAAGGAAAATCGTGTTGTAATGGACTATACATATATATACTCTTTAGATGAAGTCACACGTTTAATTTTGGTGCGATTTCTAAAACACAGATAAACAGACAGAAAAAAACCTATATATAAAATATTAAAAATCTATTAAAAGTTAGTCTCTGTCTTGAAATCTATTATTTGCTGAATTATGCGATGATCAGAACCGCAAAGTTTAAATTTATATTATCTCCATACCTGTAGGTATGTATGGTAAGTAGTAATGTAGGTAATTATGTGTAATGAAAACTTTTCAAAAACCTCTACTCAGTTTCCAATAACACAATCGCTATACTTTCTACAGTTTAAAAATAATACACGTTTTACCGTTCGCACAAAAGAAAAGGAGAAAAGGAAATCTCCATGACAATACCCGAAGGATGTTTCACTGAAATTCCTTCGGATCCTTGCATATTCCTCGAAAGTACTCGAATAAGATAATGAGTTCTACTTTTACAAAAGGGCTTCAGATCGCGTGCAACGAAACGGATTGAAGATTTCACAGCCCACTTCTGTCAAACGGATCGCGATTCTTGAAAGTGCATTGTCATATCGCATCATTTTTGTGTTTGAAAACATACGGACGGGATTTTAGTACGTGAACTTCTCGTGTATTTTTAAAGCGGTGACAGACATTTTTAATTTTAATAGTTTCTTCGATGAGTTGTTTTAATTCTAATGTTATTAAATATTGATGGATCTTGGATTTTATATGTTTATAGTATTAGTTTATTAACCATGCCGTAAGCTAGTAAAATATAATTTCGATATGAATGACATTTAAGACGTTAAAGTATGGAATGCACGGAATGGCTACTAATTTACTTATGGATATCTAAGTAAATCAAACTTTAACAAATATAAGGTATGTTCCAGTATTGAAGCTTCTTTGAATTACTAGAAGGTATTGTTCCAGTCGTAGGTCATACATGGGTTGAAGATATAGCCAATTTGTGAAATATTAAATATGTAAATTGTTTTGCAAGAGTCTATTTCGAATTTAATTTTATTGGCACTTACATTTGGCTCTTGTTCGTTTTCTATATTGTGTGAATCAGTAAATATGTAATAAAAAAAATACCAAAATTGAATTAATTTGTACTCATTATAATATACGAGTAAAGTAGAGCAGAAGCATAGGGATACGTAGATTCAGATATATATTCAAATGGAAAAAATAGCTAATGATAACGCAGCGTGCCCGGTCTTGCTTTCAGTTCGTATGTTTCCACTCTAATTAGGCACGGTCATTTCGCTTCACTTTGTCACTTTGTTCGGGGAAAAGTGCAGTTTGAACAATACGGAACCGTGTCAAAGGACTGTAACCTGGTCTTTAGGAGTATGAAATTAACTGCAGCTATTTCAGTTACGGATGTTTTCATGCTATATGGTTATCATGTTTTTGTTTAACTAAACAGTCTTAAGGAATTAAAAAGTAATAATTAATTTTTGTAATTAGAAAAATAAAACAAGTGTCATTTTCATGTAAGTGATTACCATTATTATTAGTGATTAGTTTTAGCCAGGCGGTAGAACCAATGTAGTTTGGCCGGGGAGGTACCACCGCCACACCTATTTCTAGCGTGAAGCAGTTCTTGCGTTTCGGTGGAAAGGTGTGGTTGCCGGCTCACTTT
>DWNE01001714.1:0-20956 GCA_018249875.1 Cecropterus toxeus | reverse complement strand
AGTATAGCAAACTCTTGCCATTTTTTCGAGCTGCGTTTGTATGCAACGCTTAATCTAGTAGATATTTGATCGAAGATCGTATATGACTCAAAAGCAGGTGAGCCGGTCCCAACCAAGCCCCCGCATCAGGCACCACGAGACCACGACCAATGAATTAATTTGTCATTCATTGATTGTTTGCGTCGAACACGTACGTGCGACCTCGCCGCCCACGCGCAATCTACCGCCATGTAACCCGCCAACTACGCTAACAAACGACCCGGCAGAATAGGGTTTTGAAACCATTAAATAAATTAGCTGATTGTTTGAAAAGAAAACGAATGTAAGCCTTGTGCACGCATGATTGCGCCTTTGAAATTTGTTACAACGTTAAACATGATCGGAATCTATCAATATTTAATGACAATGGTTGCCAGTCAATATTTCAATTTATTAAGCACTTGATTTTTTAATATTTCACCTGTCAGTTCCATTATTATCGTTTTGACTACAACAATTTGGTCCACGCTCGCACATAGAAAGAAAAATATAGGTAATGGAATCCGTAATCGCATCTAAAACTGACCTCCAATAAGATTCTATTTTGAGATTCACTGAGGTTTAAATAGCTTATTCAAAGAGAGTACATAAAAGTTTGAGAGATCTAAATAAAAAAGTAGATTTCTCTGCCTTTGGTACAACCAGCCATCAAGTGGTAATACTTCCTACAGCTCCTATATTTGATGAAAGATGATATAACCCATGGTTTTTCCGCACATCGATTGCGCAAGCGTCGCGTATTATGGTCGTCAACATGCTCATTACATGTCAAATTGTCTACTAGCATTTAAATAACAAAAGATCGTAAAGTATTTACGGTAAGTGTTCAAGAGTGAGCGTTAATTGGTATATTGTATCTTCAATCCATTTTCTGTTATATATTCAATCCATTTCTTGTTAATGTGTAAAAAAAGGAAGTTAGTTGCATAGTCTTTCTCAGCTCCAAAAATGGAGCATTTAGAAGTTCATCATGAATTGCATAAGCGTGTTCTTATGGATTATGAACGCAATCTAATTTTTAACCAATTCTAGATGTGTTTATGCTATTACTGTCGGCTGTCTTACAGTTCAAGAACACCGCGAAACCTTTTTTCGAAATGAATTCGTCTCATATAAAACTCATTAACGTCACTTCCTTAACGGGATATTTGGTCCTGTAAATCTTAGGATCGATAAAAAAATTACGGACGTCAAATAAATTGTGGACAATGTTATAGTCGCTTTAATGCGTCCAATAAAAATCGATTTTATACGACCGTCCGAGCTCTCGATTCGTTTAATTAACCCGACTTTTTCCTCTTTTTCAGGTGAGTTAATGCGATCTGACGTTGGCTTCAAGTTTTGGCAACAACCGCCGTGTTTCACTGCGAACGGTAAATACCATCTCCTTCCTGTAGGAGATCAACATATTTAATGGGAAAAAAATTCGAGGCTGCCAAGGTTTGACTAAATCAATGATTTCAGTGCATTCCATTCCAACTTAGTTCTCACATAGCTTTATCCGTAGGCACTGTGATCAATTACCTTCATCAAGAAGACTGTAATTATATTAATTTGTTATGCCTTCCACAATCACTATATTGATTGACTTACTTTTTATTTTTCATATCTTTTACTTTCTTTATATTTATCTCAACTCTATCTTTGTCAGTCTATTATCTCTTTATGAGGCAGTGGTAGTTTATGATTTTAAATCATAGTGTGAGCAATATATAATAAACTAGAGACTATCACCGACATATTATACTACTATACAGTGAAGCCTATATTACAGCACTGCCTTAAGCAGAGTTGCAATTTCGTTGAGTAAAATATTTGCCTGGCGTGAAAAAAGATGCATCAGCATTAGCATCTGTTGTATCAAAAGTGCATGCTCTCATTTGTACATATTTCACACCTAAAAGTAATATGTTACAACGAAATAAATATGCAATACACGAAAGTAAAACATGTACGTAAGATAACGGCCCTGTAAATAGAAATGTATCTCTTCAATGCAATCTTATCTATATAAAATTTAAAAAGATAAAAGGTGATTAAGAAGTAAATTTCTTTATTTACGAATATAATTAATTCAAGAATATATTACAATATAAAAATCGTTAAAAGTAATTTTAAAAGATATAATTATAAAAATAACAGTCACAAAAACTTAACTAACCAAAAGCTGCCATAAATTAATTGTATAATCATCTCGAGAGGCTTTAGTAAACTAAAGTGCCTCGATAAACATACTCTAATCAGTTACGTCCAATTCACTATCAACCAATTTCACTGCAAACACTCGGCCATCTAATTTTTCGCCTCATTAGTACACAGCTATATCGCAACAATGCGTATAACGATCAATATTCAATCTTATATTCTAGCTAATAAAGCTGGTGAAGCGTGTCTTCGTGAGTTGAAAATCTACACAAAGTCGCTTGCGTGCCAGTTCGTCGATTTCTCCAAGCCCGAAACATAATTAATATCGCGTTTAATGTTTTGGTATCGCTTTTTATTACGTTGTACGGCTCCATTCAATTTGCTATCTCATTAATGAAAACTCGATGACAAATGGTCTTCTTAGCACAGTATCTTACGACTGTTGTAAGCATTAAGACTGAGAGTCATGTGGCAATTTGTCAGTGACCATATTGCAACTTCTGCTTTGTAGGACATCTTGGGTTCAATTGAGAATCCATATAATTAACTTACCATTTATTTTTCTTCTGTTATTTTTACAATTTTTTCTATCTGTTTCATTACCTATTCTATTGTCTTTTTTATTATTTCTTTGATATTCTTGTTTTAGTATTCGCATTGCTAAGCTGAATTGTATTATTTCACAACATTTGCCGTTTTTCGTCTCGATGTCCTTAACATATGCAATAATGTTTACACGTAGACACTATGTTTAGACTAGTGCATAGTAAATACAGCTATATTCAACGGAAGTAACGCAAGGTTGCATATCTATGTTGGTACCTATATCATTATTGCTCAATGATTTAATACAATCTGCAACATAATCCACCTACACGTTCCTCGAATATGCACCGATGTCATGGTTCTAAGAAACGTCAAAATAATATGTTATGAACAAACTTACCTACTGATTTGTTTTGACGAAAATAATATGAGGTTTATGACCACTGTCGAGTCGTATTTGTAATCAAGGTTATAATGTTATAATGCATT
This sequence comes from Cecropterus toxeus, assembly GCA_018249875.1. Classification (NCBI taxonomy): domain Eukaryota; kingdom Metazoa; phylum Arthropoda; class Insecta; order Lepidoptera; family Hesperiidae; genus Cecropterus; species Cecropterus toxeus. Next base: position 17,737 of record DWNE01001714.1, on the reverse strand, counting down.
GTTGCTATCTTGTCTTATACGAATTCAAGTTTACCTAAGATCCTACATGGCCCTTAGATTTTGGGAAACACAACTGCTTCACGCTAGAAATGGGTGTAGCAGTGGCCTCAAATATTCGTGTCCTTACGCTATCTTACATTTTTTTCTTTTTCAGGCTTACTTCTGCCACACATACTCACTGAATACTGCCATTGACAAATTTTCGGTAGCGTCTTCAAATCAAGATTTCTTGTTATTATCAAAATCGCATATATTAATATCCTTTTGTTATATACGTACATGGATCATATACATGGTAGTCGTGAGCCATCACGTAGGCGCTGGCCAGATAACGTTAATTACGGGTTGACACTTGTCCAGGATTAGCGGGGGTGGTCATGTCAGTGGATAAAAGCACTAACGGTTGATGCTACCTTTTATCTCAATATTGTGGTGTTGTGAAGACTAGACACGATGTTACGAGGCTCGTACATAGGCAAACGAAAAAGGAAATAGTTATGAGTTACTATATTCGTAGACTTGATAATATAATTCTATTTTTGCTCAAAATCTTCGAAGGACTTCAAGCATAGTAATCATTAACAATGTGGGGCTTGTTGTGAGAATTGTAACACTGTTAAAAATGCATGGGTTAACATCAATATTATCGATATAAGAAATGTAAATCACAGAAATTCTCGCGTTAAAAAAACTTTAAAACAAAATGTAAGCAAAAATTGTAATTATGATTATGTTCATAAGCACAAATAAAATTAATTTCAACGGCAATAACATCGACTAAATCATTTGTGATTAAATATAAGAACCAAATGTTTCCTCCTTAGTCAGTTCGGCCACATTGAGTACTAAACGGCATTCATAAATTTAATTGTGTAAATTCATTACGCATTCAGTATTGTGTAAACTCGGATTGCCCGATTGTTATCGCTGTTAAACCGTAAAATACTAATAGCAACTTCGTGGTCTATAAAATTAAAAGAAGTCATGTTCTAAACGATAAGTCAAACAAGTTATTTAGGTTTTTTCTTCGCTACAACATGTCAAACTAATATTTTATTTCTATCCATATAAATTGATGATTCCGATACACGATTTCTATTGCCTTTATATGGCTGTTACATGTTTTAGAACTTATAGAATTGATTTTGAATTGAGATATTTATTAGGTTGTCTCTGACATTCTGTCGGAAGAATTTTCCTTTGAGCGGCCTATTCGGATGAGTTACTTTTACGTTAAGGTAATTGCTAACAGTTTTACAACTCCGAGTGGAGGATGAGGCTGTAAACACTCATCGCCTCCTTTTATAGCCTCAAATGCGCCGAGAGCAAACAAAGGGGCATAAAAACTTATTTGTTATTTACGCGCGCTGTCAACGTGACGTTTAGTTTCCCGCTAAAACGGCACGTGTTGGTTTCGTGAGGCCAATAATAGTAACATAGTATTACTTCTTTTTCTAAAATAAAGGCAACAGCTTATGAGCCAAATGACATAATATTATTTTTAACTCAAGAACTAGAAACAACAGAAAAAATGGAAACGTGAGAAAATGCTAACTGTGCTCATAACCGCTTTGTCTGTCTGATTTTCTTCATTAAATTTTAAGCCGGTTTGCGGCTAAGATAACATCTACACCACATGGGCAAGTTTAGACGGTCATTAAATGCAGTGAGTGGGTCAATGTGCCATGTTTGGTTGTTCATGTCTTCTTGTGTAATGTAAGCTAAGGATGTATTTTACGATGTTTTGTTCGTGAAACTGCTACGCATTTTATTGACCCATACATCACCCATTTATCGATCGTACCTATCAACGGTTTGCGCAATATCGATTTTCCTAAATACGATTTCGAATATTCAATCGGAGAAGCTAACTACTATTGGTTATTAAATTGATTAGAATGATATAACCCTTTTCCGCAATTAAAAATAAGCTTGGGACCCGGTGAAACTTGTTTAACGAGGTTCAAGGTTCGTTGCTCAACAAGCCTTAACTTACTCGAGTATTTTAATTAGTGTCGACAATTTTTGTAAATTTGTGCAACAGTCGTAAAAAACTTTAATCTCGCAATATTTTCGAATCTTACGGTAATGTGTGTTATCTGTGACATAAAAAATTAGTTGTGAGCTTTTTAATTTTATTTGCAAAAGTCTTTGTATATTTTAGGTTCTGTGTCGGCGGTCGTGGAATTTACGAGACGCGCGGAAGTCGTATGCAAATTGCAATAGCTTTAGCGGCTGATTAATTTAAACTTGGATATGAAATTTCTTAAGGCTCCCGTTGATTTCCCTTTACGTATGAACAGTAAACAAACAGTTTTATGTTGTCATTTAAGACAACCTGAATAAAAGTTTGTTTTTAGCGGTAAATTAACAACACTGTCAGCTTAATGCTATATTCTTATTTATCTTTGTAACTTTAAAATGGAAGTTAACAAAATTGTATTCTTACGTTTCTGGCTTTGATTGACATGATACATGGTCCAAAATAAGTCGAATTTATGGCGAGAGCGACTTTTTACGATACGCCTATGTTAATGCTCTCGTTGAAATATTCCAAAGTGCGCGTCCGCTTTATCTATACATGGAAATATAGGTGTTTTGTGAAATACGTGTATCTTTGAAACGAGGCTGGAACCGCTGTCGCCGAGTAGCCAGGAAATTACCACATCGTAAATAATTCATGCATTATTACTCAATCATGTTTGTGCAACGGTTAACGTTTCAGAGGTTTTTTGTATACGTTCGTAAACGTTTTCCACCGGGTATTGTCCTGTCCGTTGCCGCACGCAAGGAAAGATGAGTCAAGATACTCGAAACTACCAGCCGGTGAGCGTGTACCGATTTTGGATGCGTTAAGCAACCTATGCCAAGATTGCCACAGAACTCGTGAAGTCGATCACGATAATTATGTAGAAAGGACCACGGGGAGTAATATAGGACTGTATCGCGCTTAATTTGGTATTCTCACTACTTATGGCTTTGCGTACAGATATACATTCAGTATGAAATAAACGAAAGGCACATAGGGGCGAATGGAAAACAGAAATCAAAATTTATCATATATATCTGTCTGACCGGGAATCGAATCTGGAACTCTCTACGAATCAGACTGGTGTGATTACCGCTTAACCACAGTCACATTTGTTTCACTGTATCCAGCTTGAGTTGAAATATTTCATTCTTGTTATAAGTGGAACTAAAGGCAGTTTTACAATATTTTCATTAGAAAGCGTTGTAAGTTTTATAGTAACACTCATCTCATCAGATTTGATGAAGCGCGGTTTCATAAGTTAGTATTTCGAGCTAAAAGCCGTAACGGTACCGGCGTCATAGTGACCCGACGAAAAAGAGCAGAACGGACGCCCGGCCGGTCACGGCGTTACAGGTGCGCCTACGTTCACTTTCGATGTCGCTACAATTTATTTTTATGGTTTTATGCCACTTCGGATGGCCCAAAGCCTAATTTAACGTGACATTATCCCAACTACGCGTCGCTTTAGTATTAGGAAAGGCGTTTTGTGTTTAGTAGGGATGGACTTGGCTGGGGAAAAATCGATTCTTATATTAATCGATCTTATTTTTTAATGAAACAATCGCTTTTCTGAAAATCGATGTTCTTACAAAAAATAAACAATGTTTTTTAAATTGATTTTTGTATTTTTTTTATAATGTTAGGCCTCCAGATACTTTTTGGTCATTTAGTTGTCATTTTTTATGTAAAACACCACAAATAATCGGCATAGACGGGATTGCAAGTAATTTTATTATAGAACTGCTGATAAAATATCGGACATATAATACGAAATAAATAATATTTTTAGTAAGTTAAAGCTACGGCAAAAGATCGAAAGTATGGTTTGAAATAAAAAATCGATTAACATAAAATCGATTCTTTATGGTCAACATATCGATTAATGAAAAACGATTATTTAGAAAAAAACGAGTTATTAAATTAACGATTATTTTTTCACATCCCTAGTGTTTAATCCTCTCTTATTCCTTTTTCTCGGATGGGGTAATGTCTTAATGCCAATAAAGTATCCGTGTTATATACCGGTACTTCACCGGTACATTTGAGATGAAAAGTTTTTACGAGTTTCGCCCCAACGTTAAAATATTCAGCGTAGCGTATAAGCTAATCGACGTTCATTTCTCTTGATGTATTTTGTAAGTCAAAGCAGTGGGTTTAATAGTCATTTAAATGAAATAAGATTGTATAATTTATAGTTCATTAATCCAGAATACTTATTTCATTGCTGGCACCGCTAAGATTTTAATTAAAAATGAGGTTTCCGCGCGGGTACGCTCGTTTGCATCCCGCGATAAAAAAATTGAATGTTTTTTTTTGTTTTTCGGGAGAATAATAAACTAGTTAGGTGCTACTTGTATTTTTTGTCGAATCTACGTTAAAATGCCAAATGTTTCTGAAATTAAAAAAAAAAAAAAAAAAACAATAGTATCTTATAAAAGCTCTTGCTTGAAAATCTCGGCAAATCCGTTCTAGTCCAGAAAAGTATCTAAACATTTTTATTTATTTACCTAAATATACTTAGTAACCTATTCATAGTAGAACTATGATACCATACAAAATAATTCAATATATCTATGTATATAGAAAAATGAATCTACTCCCCTTGGTCACGGCATCACGCGCGATCGGCTGGACCGATTTGGTTAACACTTTTTTAGTTGTGTTTGTTATTGTCATTAGAAGGTTCTTAGAAAAGGAAAACTTATACGTACGAAGGATAATAAGGATGAAGTTCCATCCACACCAACTGGACTCATGGCGGTCCTCCACAGTTCGGTTTGCACGCTCGTTTCTGCCACGGACGTGTAAGTTGTGGGACGAACTTCCTCCGGAGGTATTCCCGGAGCGCTATGACATGGGGTTCTTCAAAAAGGGTCTGAAAAGAGATCTCCTTCAAAGCCTGCGATGCATTTGTGACTCCTCTGGTGTTGCAAATGTCCATAGGGGACGGTGACTACTTTCCATCACGTAGCCCGTATGCCCTATCGTTAGGTTTAAGTATAAAAAAAACGTACGTGGAAAATAAGATAAAATTAAGAAAACCCAAGAAACACGTAAAAATAAAATAAAATTAAGAGTATGTAACAATATAAAATTGTATATGACTGTAATGTAATGGTGTTTGAAGTACCTGTCAGCGATTTCACAGCGAATTCAAAATTTATAGTTAAGACAGGTCAGAGTCTGTCGGGTCAGCTTGTGCTTGTAAGTACATAATATAAATAATATGCGCTTTTCAGTTTTAAGCAGTTACTATGAAATTAAAAACACTTCAATTGACACGATTGTCGGTCGCGAATCGTGCGCAAATTAAAAACCTTGATTGTTTTCTACGTCAAGTGTAAGAGTGGTTATGCACTGTAATTTAATATAATAATTCGCGTTCTGCTTCTTGTGACATGGACCCATAATTATTTTGAAATGTTGCTTTCGGAGACGTAGCCCCAAATTTTTCATTCCGTGTTAATTAGTACTCTGGACTTGCGTATGATGAAAAAACTGGCCAAGTGCGAGTCGAAGTTGCGTATGAAGAGTTCGGTACGAGAATCTTAAAAACGGCAAAGAAATAACTTTTCATGTATGGATGCCTCCTTAAATATTATTTTTTTATTCCGTTTTATTATTTTTGTTATAGCGACAACAGAAAAACATCCTGTGAAAATTTGAACTGTCTAGCTATCAAGGTTCATGAGATACAGCCTGGTGACAGACAGACGGACAGAGTTTTAGTAAAGGGCTCCTGTTTTTACTGTTACGGAACCCTAAAAAATATGGTTATTGTTGAAGAAATTTATGAAGATTTCTTAAATTACCTGTATTTGCATCATTAATTCATGAAATACGTCCGCTGAGCATTAATCTCTTCTAGAATAAGAAGCGTCATCTTCTCTCAGAATGAGAGAGTTTTAGGTCATAGTCCACCGGGCGGACCTTGATTGAGAGGCCGATTTTCAACAATTAGGCAATCACTGCTCATACCTCGTACCTTCGATTGAGAGGCCGATATACATAGAGCCGAATAAGCAACGGTAACAACTAATCCTGCATGTTCAATGCTGGTTATCTACACGCATCAATCAGATCGTTTATGAAAATGGATTTTTTGGCGAAATTTTCCTTTAATTTTACATATACATTACATATACATAATACTACGAATCGATTATAAATGTAGTGCAAACCATAAATATAGCATGACGCACGTTCAAAGTGGTTTGAATGTGATGAAAAATATGCTATAGCTGTTAATTTTTACGATTACTTTCACACTTCAATATCGATATCTATATAACTTATTTCTGATGCTTTCGCAGTAAATTTAATTTATTTTCTCGTACACAGTTAAGTGTTATGCGCTACTTCTCGTTATAGTCTCCAATTTTATTACATAATGATTTACTGTGATATTGCGAGTTTATCAAGTATAACATGATTTTCATGGAGTATCATGGGAGTACTAATACCATGTCATTAAAGCTTAGACTTACCGGTTGCAAATAAAATGGGGTGATCTGTTTACTAAATGGCGACTGGAAGCTGTGGATAGACTTTATAGCAAATTAGTTACAAATAACGATACGTAATGACGACGGCTTGGTAGACTATGATCATAACGGTCTCCACGAGAACTGTTTTAGGCCCGGGTTTTATATGTAGTTCATCGCACTGGGTAAATGCGAATGGGTAGAATTCACATACCTTTGCGAATTTGTTTTAAGGCATCCAGAAGTGATAATTAATTGAAATAACTAATCCCCATGTAAGTAAGAGATAATACTTATATGAGTAGTAGTAGTAGTTAGTAGTTTTGTTGATCAGCGTGGCGGAACGGTCACCCTACCGGTGTGACATGCAGTGGGTTCCGGGTCCGATCCCCGGCCAGACAGACATCTGAATGATAAGATTAGATTTTCTTCTGGATCTGGGTGTTTGTGTATTGTTTGTGTGTCCGGACACAAGAGAAAATCCTAGTTTGGAGCTATGAGTGTAAAAATCGTTTTTTGTGCCTGGGATTTGAATCTCGGTCCCTCATAATTAAAGGCCGGATTTTTAACCACTTATCACTGTTGACAGTCTTAAGATTCAGTATTTCATTCTTGAATACATATAACAACTAATGCAGAATATGTTAATGAACACATTAAATTATACTTGTAAAATATTTTTATGACACTTCCCCGTGGCGGTCGGATAGTTGCGTGGAATACAAAATCTACCATAAAATGGTTATGAGATATTTTGTTGGGAAACAACGTCTGGGCTCTTGCACTCAGCATTTACAAATTGGGTAACTTGGGGTAATATGACTGTGGTAAATCGAACGAATCAAATTGGAGACTAATTGGGTATGGTTTTTAACTTTGGCAATATCAATGAAGGTTGCTGAACCTGGTTCGAGTCTAGAGACATCACCGCTTACTAATCTATTTCAGCTTCATTAATTGCGTATAGTTTTCAACTTTGGCAATATCAATGAAGGTTGTTGAACCTGGTTCGAGTCTAAAGCTCGAATCACCGTTTATTAGTCTATTTAAACTTTATAGGACCAATGTTAAGCGCGGCTGTCTTTTAATTTGAAAGTTATAACGAAGACTTCCACTAACTCTTAAACAAGGAGTTATAATTTAATCATCGAATCTATTTAGGCGTCAGTCTACTAATCATGTCTGATATCGATTACGCACGTCTTTGTGCGGCAGTGGCTATTTTTCTGTGCTCATTTTTTTTATAAATATAATGTAGCAAACGAGTAAGCAGCCAACCTAATGGTAAGTGGTTACTGCCGCCCATGGACATTCGTAAGCAACTTCATATAGAACAGGGGTTCTATCTGAAGTCGACCACAAATGCGTTGCTACTCCCGAGGGCTGAGATGGTCGCCTCATACAAAAGTGAGCCGCATGCTCGTTCGCTACTTCAATCAGATAAAAAATAACATAAAGCCTTATACAAGCTATGAAGTAAATCCGTTATTGATATTAAAAACGGGTACAACGCCATCTAGTTGTGGCATCGACTACTGCTTTCGTAGCGCATTTTCATTTCATCAGCTCCAAATCACAACGATTGTAAAGTAGTTTCACTTCAAAGTTCAAAAAGTATTTACCAAACTCGGCCATTACACTGCCATGCGCTCAGATAATAAAAAAAAGAAAATCTTACTCTCCCTAGGGACTTGCTAAATAAATTGCTTTACGATTTAAAAGAATCAAGCTATTACAGCATCAAATACCATTAGGTTTCCCACACTACCCATTTGTATCCATTAAGTACTAAACCTAGAGCTTAGGGCGCGTCCACACTAAATGTGTTTAGATAGTCTGTTAGAATAAGTGCAATTAATGTGTTGACTTGGCTTTAGTTGCGAAAATAATTTGTTTTCTCTGCATGTAATGCTTGTTTTTGTCGTGATCTTTGAGAAACTATAATTATTATTTGTATCTTTTTATCTCCTTTGTAATTATCCTGATCCTTTATCTGCACCTTGATTAAAAAACGCTTTTTACACTAGCATTAGGATTTTCTCTTGTGTCGTGGGGACCATGGACATAAAGATGAATACACAAACACACAGGCAAAACAGAATCTAAACTCATCATTCAGATGTCTGTCTGATCGGGGATCGAACCCGGAACCCACCCACTTCACCTTGTACCTGGTGGTTCAACCACTAACTACTTATATATTACGATAAAAAAACCAAGACAATATAACATTCGCAAAACCTTGTCGTCTACGTTTTATTTCGAATTAAAAAAATTGTATTAAGCACTCAATTGCAAACGCGGGCTTAGGCCTTAGGTTTAAAAGCAGCCGGCGGATGAACGTTTAATACCTAGGATACCTAGACGCTTTGTCCGATACCGGATGTCTAGATCAGGATCCTATCTAAACGCTTTTAGATCCTTGGTATTTTTGTGAAATAGAAAGCGAGCGAGCGTTCCGTCTACCTTATGGTATGTGATCATGGGTGCCCGCAACGTGATACGAATATATTTCGTTCAGGGAGGTTTAAAGGGGGTGTTGTTAACGTTCATAAATGACTACATTCCAGCAGGTAGTCCGTATGTCTTATCGTTAGATATATACATATATTGTCCTTGTAGTTCCGGGACCAGAATAGGGCTGAGGTATCCCCTGCTTGCCGTAAGAGGCGACTAAAAGTGGGCTACTGGGGTAGCGGGTGGCAAGAAAGGGAGCTCGAACCGTCTAGCCAAGCGACCCCGGGAAGGACGGTGGGCATGTGTGGTCGCATGCCGTCGTAATATCTGAAGGCGTAAATGCTCACCGGGAAGTGCCCAAAAGAGGGATAACGCTCGGAGGACTTCGGTTACGTTCTGTTAAATAATAATAAAACAGAAAGAAAGAAAGAATAAAAAGAAAAAAGTAGTTAAATGAAGAAGTATTTAAATGGCGCTGGTGCCATCGCTTCGAACCATACCATTCTTTAAACAGAACATGAAGATACCACTTAAATGTATGCCTCGAGAATATATCCCGGGACTCTATGTTTACAACGAACTTAAACCTAAACAAGAATAATGATGACACAAATACGTATCATATTTCTGAATAATATAAACGTGATCACGAACGTAACGTGATATATGTTTTTCAAATGACTAACACCTGCTATTATGATTCTTGTATCAGAAGAAATAGATATGCTATAGGTAAAAATATCAACCCATTGTCTCACTGCTGGACATGGGTCTTTTCTCAAATTCAGGGAGTTTCAGGCCATTGTCCACCACGCTGGGCAATTGGACAAACTGATAGACTTCACGCAGATTTGAGAACAATTTAATAAACTCCTAGGCCTATAGGTTTCGGTAAAAAAATACATAAAAAATGTATTAGGTATAACTTAACAAAATGTCTTATTACTTTAAAGGTGAAAGTTTGTCAGGATGGATTTTTCTTACTTAATCAAACAAATCTACTGATCTGATTTCGAGGAAATTTGGCACACAAATAGTCGAAGATCATAATTAACATATAGGATACTTTTTACAGTTTTAAACGTGACCAATCAGGCGAAACCGCGAGAGAGGCTCGGGAATTTCCACCATTCTATATGACGCTTTCTAGACTCATAGTCCCACATTAGGATTTTCTCCTGTGTCGTGGGTACCATGGACAAACAAGACGAATACAGAAACACCCAGACCCAGAACAGAATCTAAACTCATCATTACGATTTCTGCCTGGCCGGGGATTGAACCCGGAAACCACTGCGTGTCAGACCCGTTTAGTGATCTCTCGGCCACGCGGGTCGTCAAAGGACGGGAGTAGCAATGCACCTGTGATTGACTTGGTGGAACCCTTCATTTATATGAAATTGCTTGCAGATGTCAATAGACAGAAGTGATCACTTACGATCTGGTAGACTGTATTCTTTTTTTTGTGATTTGCCAACATCACAATTAAATCTTTACACGACTTATTTACAAAAAATCACGAAGTTAGTAGACCGACAGTTCGACCGGAAAATGCCACCGCCACACCTTTTTCTAGCGTGAAGCAGTTCCTGCGTTTCGCTGAAAGACTATGGTAGCTGGCTTACTTTCATATGAAGTGACCATTTTAGTCCTTGGGAACAACGCATCTGTGATCGACTTCAGATAGAACTCCTGTTCTGTATAAGCTTGCAGATGTCCATGGGCGGCAGTGGCCACTTACTATCAGGTGGACTGCTTGCTAGTTTGCTTAAATCTTATAAAAAAAACATTAAATGGTTTTTACACTGCCATTACCTTTTTAAATTGGGAATAAAACTGTGGTTTTTGCAGTTTATTTGTATTGTTCCAGTGTACCTCAAATTATTCCAATTGCTCGCCCGGAGCACGTATGTAAGTTTTGTTTCAAAGTTGTGCCGTAAATTATGGGTCAAGTTTGGATAACTCTGGCTGAACTTGCCAGATGTTTCCTTTGTTTATTATTAGCAACCCTTAAATACCCGTTGTTCTTATCATAAGAAGCTAGAAACCTTTGTGGATCCAAAGACTACCACTCCACAATGTAGTTCGACCGCGGAAGTACCACCGCCACACTTATTTCTAGCATTAAGCAGTTTTTGCGTTTCGGTGGAAAGGTGTGGTTGCCGGCTGACTTATATTTGAGGCGATCATCTTAGTCCACGGGAGTACCAACGAATCTGTCATCCACTTCAGATAGAACCCCTGTTCAATATGAACCTGCTTACAGGTGTCAATGGGCGACAGTATTTTTTTTTACCTTATCGTAAGAAGGTAGAATCTACAATCTGGCAAATTTTTGAAAAAGTAAGATCTATACGCTTTTTTTATCAAAATTTTAGCTCTTAACTTTGGTTACTCAATCCTCGAAAGAAAAGCCTATTCACCAATGTGCTGTGACACGTCGACAGTTGAACTACAAAGAGTTCTGTCATGTCACTTAACGTCAGTTTAACTGCACGCCAGATTGCTACTCATATTACGTAACAAAACTAAGGTAAAAAGTGAATCTATCAACATTATGGCATAAAAAACTTATTCGTCCGGAATAAGAAAATCGGTCAAGTGTGAATCGGATCTTCGAAGTAAGTTCCGTACGAACATGATACATATATCATTATATGTATGATATGTTTATGTATGTATGTCTATTTTTTTTCTTTGTTTACTTTAGTTTTTAATTTGTGCTATAATGACATCAAATTTCTCACTTGTAAGTAGGATATTTTTAAATATCTTTGAATAAACACGTTTTTTTTTCTAGTACAACCTTTTAATATTTTTCCTTTGTTAGTTTGTCGGAATATTTTTTAACATTTATTCTGGTAAAAACGGTTCAAGGCCTACAGCTTTTTAAAATAAGTCAAACATACGGCGTAGGTTTAAATAATAAGGTACAATTTTGTGCGGACCCCTAAAAAAACAAAAAGCACATAACGTACACAAAAACAATCTTAGAAACCGACCGCCATAATGACGATGGAAATAACCGCAGGTAGTAATGAGCGTGGGTTCGATTCCCGGGAATTTTTTTAACACCACTCGAACTACTGGATACTGGTTTCTGAATAAGATGTAGATCGTTCGAAATTTAAATAGATAAACATCATAGGATTCCACCGTTCGATTCCCAGTAAATACACGTTAGTAAATACCTTCTAGGAATTTAAGAACAACTGTTTAAAAGGCAATTAAATTCAACCCTTTTTTACCCGACTGCGTCAGAAAGAGGAGAATGTTTTTCGTATGTATGTATATGTATAATATGTATATGCATATGTATGTATGTATGTATATGTACGTCTGTTTGTATGTATGTCTATTTGTTTGGCACGCGCTGCAGCCCAAACTACTTGACGGATTGTGACGTATGACATATCATTCGAATTGTCTCCGTTTGCTTAGTGACATAAGCTACATAATTTAAAAAATGGCGCCTGGAAATAGAGGAAAAGGGAGGAGGGACTTTTTTTACTATTACGATAATACGGATATCAAATGAAATCTAGTAAATAGACCTATCAAAAATATATATATTGTAATACTTTTACTGTACTATTTTGACAAAAACTCATTTTAATCAAGCGTTAGATTAAATATACACATATCGTTATTACCGACTTCTAAAAGAAGGTGGTACTAGAGGTGATGATTTGACGACCCGCGTGGTCGAGCGGTCACCGTACCAGTCTGACGCGCAATGGGTCCCGGGTTCGATTCCCGGCCAGACAGAAATATGAATGATGAGTTTAGATTTCTGTTCTGGGTCTGGGTGTTTGTGTATTCGTGTTTGTGTGTCCATGGCCCCCACGACACAGGAGAAAATCCTAGTGTGGGGCTATGAGTGTAGAAGGCGTTTTTTTTTTTTTTTACAATAACCAGCTACACTGGAATTGCCACTTTACTACTTAACTATAAATCCCAGAGCACTAAACAGAAAATGTCTTAATTGAAAACTGTCTTAATTGTTGAAAACGAAAAACAGCAAACCTGCCGTAAATAGATTGTTTAAACCCAATTTGATTTACCGATTGCGTCTGTTTCGAAAAGGAAAGAAAAGGAATGAAAGATAAACTGTATTGTTTTTAACTACCAGGAATGGTCTATGGAAGATTTACAGTCTTCACCGGCAGAGGTCGTAAAACGGATGCTCTGTTTCCCAGTAATTCCCAGATGAATCCGTTTTTTTCTAAACTGTAGATGCTTTTCGTTAGTTTTTACCAACTGCTACAGAAAGAGGGTAATATTTTTCGAGCGTATGTATGTATGTATGTATGTATGTATGTATGTATGTATGTATGTATGTATGTATGTATGTATGTTGTATGTGGTTGTAAACCTACTAACCTGTCCATTTCTTTGGCACGCGCTACAGCCCTAACCGTTTGACAAATTGTGACATATGACATGTCATTGTAATCGCCTCAGTTTTCATAGTGACATAGGCTATATAAATTATAAAAATATATAATACCAATATTACTCGTTGATGAAAGCCTATTTCTACTTTCATTGTTTCGAATGAGAATTTTAATACCTAACCTTACGGATAACATTTATTTCGCCGAATTGAACTAAGAAGTCTCTACATCCTGTTATTATGGACACCACTTCGTCACGTAACATGTTCAAATATTTACAGTTTCATGTAGGTATATTTCACCCAGTCAAAATAATATTAGAAATTCCAAAATAATAGCCCGGTCAAGATTGATTTTTCTTGCAGATTGATGGTGACGTTTGACACTTCATTTAAAATGGTGTTCCAAACATTCGAACCAATTTTTAGGTCTATTCGATTTATATTCTACTATTTTTGATGCTCATCTTATATATGTACAAAATTCTCGTGTCACAATGTTCGTTCCCGTACTCCTCCGAAACGGTTTGACCGATTCTCTTGAAATTTTGTGAGCATATTGACTAGGTCTGAGAATCGGCCAAAATCATACCCCTTAGTGATAAGGGTTGGCCACCCTTAACATTTTTTTTTTAATTTTTAGACATTTTTAATTTTTTTATTATATCGCATTAAAATAAATACAACCCTAAATTTTAATAGCCATTTCGATCAATCAATCATCCTTACACACTTACAATAAGTTTGTAATTTTTGTATACACTAGAAATTACTTAGAAATAATTTATATGGCAAAACAACGTTTGCCGGGTCAGCTAGTTTTACTATAAGGAAAACATGAATTTGCGTTGATTTGCGAAAATATCGTTAGCGTGATTCAGAAAGGGGTAGGTACATCCTCCACCTGTTGTAGCGGCGACAACTTTCGTAGCGAATTTTCGTTTTATCGAGTTTGAACTTCTTCTAAAGAAGTTTCATTAAAAAAATGTCATACAAAAAAGAAACGATACTTAACTGATTTGTCTACGTCTATTTGTATATTTTGCTTAAAATCACAATTATAGGTGAAAGAGTACCGTTTTTCAACCTCCATAAAACATTTTGAAAGGAAATATAAAATGCACAATAAATTTTTATATTTGAGTAAAACACTAAATGTCCTGTCATCTAATTGACTTTCATCTTTGAAAGGAAGAAAAGGCTGTTTACACATTGTATAAAAATTAGCCATCATTACTATTTCTTAATATTAGTCGCTTCACAATAAAATAAACAAAAGATTATGTACCACTTAAATTTTTTTTTTCTAAAATATAGTAGCAAACGAACATGCAGTCTAACTGATGGTAAGTAGCCACTTCCGCCAATGAAAATCAGCCCCAGATAATATCCACCTTACCTGAGATCGGGCTGCGTGCGCGTGGAGTGCACACATGTTCTTGGATTTTTTTTTTTTTGTGCGAAAACCTAATCATTTCTTGTAAAATAGAATAGCCTGTGTCACGCCTCATAAAATTAGCTTTCTACCAGTAAAAATCTTGTCAAAATCGTACAGCGGTTTTAGAGATTAGCCAGAACAAACAAACAAAGAGACAGACACAAATTTGTTTTCGAATTTTTGTTGTAACCATTCTATATACTTTCTTATGCATTTAGTAAGAAGCTGTCATTTTGATGTTAATCTTCAATGTCATTTATTTGACAAACACTTCATATGTTTGTGTTGTAAGAATATATTATAGACAAACAACAAACAATTCAATTTAATTCCCTTAAACAGACGTGTGTAAGCGGCCTAACGTCTCTCATAAAACTTGAACATCAAAATCAATTTCCTTTTATTACTACTTTATGCTTCCCATCTTCAAAGCTATATAAAGCTTTTTTAGGACTTTGACTGATTAAGTTTGAGCTTTGAGTCTTTAAACCGAAATAAGTGATATTACCGTTAACTGTAGGTATAATGAGGAATCAATTCCACAGATTAAGTGACTCTTATATTTATAACATAGAAGTAGCATTCTATTATATAGATGGCAAATCACTATCGCTCATCGACATCCGCAAGCAACAACATATAGAATAGGTTTTATCTGAAGTCAGTCAGTTACGTTGCTACTTCCTAGGACTAAAACAGTCGGCCTGTTCTAGCGTGAAGCAGTATAAGCGTCTTTTTCGCTGGGCACAGTCAGTAACTAATACATTTTTTTCTTGGTAACAGTACCTACATTAAACCTAGTAAACGTACCTATGTTATAAGATGTATAAAAAGAAGTATCATGTTACGAAAATTTAAACAAATAACATTTTTTTACAAAATGCATATGAAAATATTTTAAGCGAGCCGTTTAATTTTTTTTGTTAATCTATATGTTTTTTCTGGATAATCTCCAAAACCGTTATTCTGTTTTTGACGAGATTACCATTGAGAGATAGCTTAAGTTATAAGGCGTAACTTAGGTTATTTTCATATTAGTACAAGATTAAGAGTTCCGTGCGAAAACAATAAAACCCAACATACAGCGCGCGCTTGTCAATACTGTCACCGGCAGTAAAATCAATTGCTATCAGTTCTCAATAAAACAAGGCTATTTTATTCAAATTGTTGGAAGTTAAAATTTTCGTTGTATGTCGGTCATCGTAAGCCCATTACTGTCCAACTGCTGGGCACGGGACTTCTTTCAGAATGAGAGAGTTTTAGGCCATAGCCTACCGCGCTGACCTAGTGCGAATTGGTAGATTTCACACATCTTTGAGACGACCCGCGTGGCGGAACGGTCATAATGCACCCACTGCGTGTCAGACCAGACGCAGTGGGTGCCGGGTTCGACCCCGCTTTAGATTTCTGTCCTGGATCTGGGTGTTTCTTGTGTGTCCATGGCATACACGATACAGGAGAAAATTCAAGTGTGGGAGCTAGGAGTGTCGAAAGCTTTTGTATTTATTTAACTCTTATTTTTTAGAGAACTCCCACATATGCGGGTTTCCTTACAATGTTTTCCTTCACCGTAAAGCAGTGATTATATTTAGTTATACTTTTTAAACGCGGGTGAAATCTCAGAGCACAACTCGTGCTTTCATAATATTCTTTACCAATATATGCTTTTAGCGTATTTACAAGTCACTAAGTATTTAGTATTCCCTCAGTATAAATGTGAGGGAGTGGTTCATTGTGTTCCACTCCCCTGCACGATGCTATTCCTGAAACTAATGTATTTTTAAACTCCCTTCAATCGCTCTCAACATCTGTGAACGCATCGATTACAGACGCCATTAAGACTAGTTGACAAAAACAATTGTATGGAGAATATTTTGGAACTTCCCTTTGATACCCTTTGTAGTACTCCGGAAGCACCACCGCCACGCCTATTTCTGCCTAATAACAGCAGTTATGTATTGCTGTGTTCTGATTCGAAGGGTGTGGTAATGTACCATGTGGTTTGACTCCAGATGAACCGCAACTTTTCCTGCTTTTGACGCAGTTTTGACTAAGTACCTTCCTTTTGACGCAGTTTTGACTAAGTACCCTCCTTTTGATGCTGTTTTGACTAATGAAATGTCTTTATTTTGCATGGGCCTACGGGGGCACTCACAAATTGTCAGTTACAATATTTTTTCTTTCACTACCACCGGATCGGAACACGACCTCACCTGAGAAGATACGGCAAGAAACTCAGCGGGTTTGTCTTTTTTGTTTATATAATATCTTTTATTCTTTCTTTTTTCAGTTTAGTTTTTTACATTGCAATAAAAAATAGCTCCTGTATCTTGCCTTAAATTTGACGAAACGTGAGGCTAGTTTGGTAAGATACGCTACACTTTAACAACCAATTAATCATTGAAATATACACTATTGCTCAGTTCCTCTAGGTACCCTCCTAAAGGTTTCCTCTAGGTTCCTCTAGGTACTAATTACCCTCCTTTTGACGTATAAACAGCAGTGTTAGCGCTTCTGTGTTCTGGTCTGGAAGTTATGGTAAGGGGTACTTATCCGAGGCATTCCAACTTACTCCTTAGGGGTACACACGGTACTAAGTTAATTCAAAATAATTAATAATAAATACATATTAACGATATGAAACATCACATGAAGAGGAGACTGAGAATATAAAATTAATTAACATTAATTAAGGCGGCGACGGAATGGAATAGTCATTCTTTCGCCGCCTTAATCCGCATTTATGATTGTTTCTTTATCGAGACGCATTTTCGTTTCATCGAATTTCAAATCACAACGATTTTAAAGAAGTATCACTTCAAAAAATAGCGCAGATGTTGAAACACAATCGTTTTTTTTTATAAGTATGAAGTAGCAAACAAGCAAACAGCCCACCTGATGGTAAGTGGTTACTGCCGCCCATGGAGATT
>DWNE01001713.1:0-20959 GCA_018249875.1 Cecropterus toxeus | reverse complement strand
ACAAGATACGGTTGACAATTTTTGAGATTTAACCGAATTTAAAAACCGAATAACACAATACAAACACTATGGAAAACAAAATATGTAGTTGGAAAACCGTTCAACTATATAATTCTTTTATACAACAGAGCTATATTTTCTCTTCAATATTTGCGGATGATAATGCTACGGAACCCTTCGCCTGCGAGTCCGACTCGCACTTGGCCGATTTTACGACTTTAATTCAAATTATTCAAAAACGCATGTATGTGCACTTTCGACTTTTTTTTAACTATTTATACACACCAAGCACCGAGTACCGTTTTCAGTGACCTTATATGTTTTCTTATTTAGGCGCTATGATATTTTTTTGATTTTTGAATAAACCGCGAAAAATTGAAAACTATATTTTTTTTAAGATCAAATTTTGTCACAAATACGCATAAATTTAAGAGCTATTTGTGCATGTTTATTCTACAGACGCACATACATAAATAGTCTTTGAGATACGCGATTTTGCAAAACGTCATCGCAGCAGGAAGCGCAATATCTCGAAACCCTGAAGACACACAAATTATATGTTTAGCGCACAAATATAAGTTTAACTCTCCGATAATTCGTTTAGAATTTTCTTGCTGAAGCAACGTTACCCCAGCAGGAATCGTTTTTTCTGTTTATTTCCAAAACGGTAATATGCACAATTTTTTATTCGGCGCTCAGCAGATTGAGCGCTGATTATAGGTCCGACAAAATCTCTCTGAAAGAATCGTTCACCTACTCCATCGTTATATTGCCCTAATATATTTGCAATAGATGGATGAATTTAATAATAATAAACCTCACCCATTTTCACGTCTCGTTGCATTCGCTTATAATTTATCCTCACGTGCGCAAAGAAGTTTCAATTTAATATAAGTTGAAACCTTAGTTTTGTTTACATAAGAGAATCCATTGTAGGAAAATCCAAGTCGAATTATAAGTAACAATATGCGACAAATTGTAAAATGGTCTAGTTTTAATAGAACAATAGAAAAAAAAACAAGTATAGGCAAGGAGTTGAAGTGTTATGCAATATGGGAACTTATCTTGTGAATCTTCATAAGTGTAAAAATATCGTTTCACTAACTAATAGAGACAATATTTTATTTCAAGTAACTACTACGCTAAATTATTATACAGCATGTAATTGGGCAATGCAAATATAAAATTGCGCACTATTCTTAAATGACCTTAAAAATATTTGCGTATCTCAAAGAAATTCACTATATTTTCATAGCAAGCCTAATGTACATTACTAAAAAATATTCATTGCATTTGTATATGAAAAAGGGGATGTAATTAAAACACAAAATAATTTAACAGTGTTTATATTTTGTTTTGAGGTTAAAATTACTGTGCCCCATATCTCATTTATGCCATCGAAGATAGTTCCACTTATCCATTGCCAACAAAAATCGCAATGTTCTTATAATTGTGCAGGCGATTTATCCATTCTCTGTGTTTGGACAAGAGGCTTATATCGACAGCACGTCTAAGAAAAAGCACTAAAATATACCTTAAATGTTATATCAACATCATCAATTCACATATAATAATTATGTTACATAAACAGAATTGTTAGAATCATAATATGTACACAGGTATAAGAACATAATTATGTCGTAAATGTGATCCGGCGTCCGCGGCGGCGGAGCGAGGTCGGCCGTTCGTGATTTTGTGCACTACTTTATAAACATTATATATAATCTACAAATATAAAACTTGAGTACATAGTGCAACAAACGCTTAAAAAATTAACGTTACCAATTTGATAAATCAAAATTAATTCAGAATAAACCTGAATTACAACGAGACTTATAAGTTTTGAACACAAATATTGAAGGGCCAATAATGCACATCGACAGCATTTAAACGCAAAGGTAGCTATAATAAATGTTGGCATCGATCAATTTAGGAAGCTGAATCTCAATGAAGTCTTAACCTATAACAAATTTACAATTTGTAACAATTTTCTACATTATTTTCATAACATACTTACCATTAAAGCTTGTTTTATTTACACACTTAAGAGGTCCGATGGTGAAACTCATTTCGACTACATAGAAAAATATAATTGATAGTGATCATATAACAGCAGTGAAACTATAAAACGCCAATTAAAATTGGATAAAAAAGAATCCGTCCGTCAGTGTCATGAATATGAACAAACTCCATAATGTGCAGATAGGTTACCTCATAAAGTGATATAAAAATACTCATTTGCTAGCAAGACGGCTTTTTAAATATTTTCTTTCGGTAAATACATACACCGTTGCTGGTACAGTATAAAGTACGTGGTCGCTGTCGGTGCCGCTATATGATTACAAGACAGAGATTGCAGAAGATTGATAAAAAAATAAACAGTAATATTCATTTTAAATCCTATACATATTCGCTATAAATATTCTCTTAAGTCTTCATAAAAAAAATAAAATGCGAACTCGATTATAACTTAATTTGTTTAGATATCTTCACTGTGCGGTGCATGGAAGGATCGAATGTGCCAAACACCCTCATTTCTGTACAACGCAAATTGTATGTAATACACATATCGTATTATTATTTTGGCACTATTTAAAACTATCCGTGGGACATAAAAATACAAACACGACGAGGTTGTGCTTAGCTCGTGTGTCGGTACCTTCGAACCTCCGACGCACCGCGCTACTCATTTACTCACCTTGGGACACATCTACACAACAGTAGTAAGTATATATTGTAAAAAAATGTAAATATTATCATGTGTCAATTGTTCAAACACATTACATTCTATCTAGTGCTATATATATATCTGTTTTTATTTCAAATACTCCCACACAAATTCACTTACATAATTATAAACATCAACAATAATGGAAGAATTATCAGAAGCCCTCTGTGTTTAGAAACAGCTATAATGTCACGTAGAATAATATATTTTTGTTTTCTACGCAACAAATAATCGCGTTAAGTCCGGTCAATGAAATATTTCATGAGTAAAATAATTATAAATATATACTAATATAAAAATTCGATTTCATCTTTGATATACGATTAACTCATCGGCAGAGCCGATCATAAAGTACTATACAGTCCTCACGGAGGAAAAAACAACGACGGACTGTCCATTAGTATAGAAATGGATTTAATAATGTTCAGTAAATCAATTCGAACGGATACAAAATGCATAACGTAGTGGAAGAATATTCGGGAATGCATTTCGAGTCGCGTATCCACCGTCCTAAATATATATTACGTCTACATATCAAACTTATAAAATCGACTTAACAAATAGTTCATAAAGTACATCTCTATACGCTAACAATCCATCTCGCTCGAGCACAACGAGCGCACGACCGCGTCGTCGCGAGGCGGCGCCGGCGCGTCTAGTCTATCGAGAGGGTGAAACGGTTCGCAGCGTGCGTGAACGACTATACTCGGAACGTGCTATTAAACGAATTACACCGTAGATACGAAAGCGTCCGGGGCGGGGGCCGGCGCGAAGTACCGTCATTGCGGCGTGTCGCGCGCGGCGCTCCAGCGGTCGAACTCGATGCCCGAGTCCGGCGACACGCCCGCCGCCGCCGCGCAGCCGCACGCCGCCGCCGCGCGCGCCTCACGCACGCCCAGCTGCTCCAGCACCTGCGCCAGCGGACACTCTTGCTTACTGCTCTAACGCTTTCCCCCTATTCTCATTTCAAAAAATCTAAATTCTAACTGAACACCCCCAAATTAGATTCTGATACGAAATAAATGTCACCCTGGCTAAAGCTGAATGGACTTGTGTTTCCGCAATTTGACGACGAAACGACGAATTAATTTTATCCCCCTAGAGGTACCCCCAAAAATTATAACCCTCTAAGAAACCTCCTAAGTCAAAAATAATTTAAAATTTAGGGGGAAAGCCCATTAATTGGCAACGCCGAGCGGACGGTCTGCGACCGGGCGGCGGGGGAGCGGGAGCGGGGGCGGGGGCGGAGCGTGGTGCGGACCTTACTCAGACTGGCGCTGTGCTCGTGCAGGCCGAGGTCGCGCTCGAACGAGTGCAGCTGCCGCATGAAGTGGAAGTTGGGCGCGATGTCGGTCTTGCGCGAGCGGACCAGCTCGAAGGCGTCGCGCAGGCTGAGGCGGTGGCGCTGCATGAGGTAGGCGAGCGTGACGGTGACGGAGCGCGACACGCCCGCCACGCAGTGCACCAGCACGCCGCACTGCGCGGACATCGCCTCCTCTGTCATACGAACAACACACTCGCGTTCAATTAAGATCGTAATAAAATTCATTTGATTATACTTAAAGAACTATATACTATTAAATTCATTGCAAGGAAAAAAAAGAAATGTCTCCATCCATAACGTCATCTCACGTTAAGACACAAATGCGATGATAGATTATGTCACAAGAGGTGGAGAGAGGTACTAAATATCGTGATGACACATTTTCAATTTTTATACACATAAATATTATTTAATTTAGTCATTTCTATATATAACATTGCCAGATAAGTGTCTTCACACTATGCCACAAGGACGGGCGAGGGATCAAAACAATAAACTCATATGTCGTAATCTGTGATAACTTATTAAGTTCAACTATACAAATCGGTTGAAAATACATTAATTACGAACAATTTCATCACACTATTACAAAGAATGTACTTTTAATGAAATATGACAATAAAATAGGAACTTAATTGCCCATGGCGCCACCTCTTATTTCAAGCGAATGCTACAAATCATGAGTACTTAATACAATTAACCTTAATTGAAGTACGCATCATCGCATCCCATCAGTACAACTTATAGTATACAATCCAAAAGTTTGACGATCGAAGTTTGATCCAACGAAATTTAGAGATGAAATTTCAAAAACATTATCGTAGTGCACGCCTTTAATAACTACGTAATTCCGGAGCAAAATTTTATGATCTTCATCCAAAATGTAAACTACGCGTTGTCTGTCAGTAAGTATTATTTTATTGTAGCAGACCATATATTATATAGTATGTAGACACGAGTTACTTGTAGGTGACATTGTAATGCACGTTACGCATCGAAGTACAGTCGTCGAAGGTGACAAGCCATATATCGTATGTACTATAAAAACTAATACATGAGTTATAACTAATATTAGAGACTCATCGTTTTGAATACAACTTTGACGAAGACCAATTAGACTATTTGGAGAAAACAAAATTTATCTAATTACATATGAAATTAGAGTAAACGTGCCGATCAATAACAGAAATATCTGCTTATTTAATAGGTGAAATAAATCACGAAAACAAAGGCCATTTCTATTTCGTATCCTACATATAGCCCTTTTATATTCTGACCTTTTTGCTGATCGTCAGATTCCATTCTTCAATCGCTCCGGGCCAAGAACCCAGAGTAGGCCACTGCAAATATAAACATGTAATTTTGGTGACAAACTATCAACAATGTTGAACTACACAAACCGATGAAACGTATCGCCTGGGGGAAGTGCACCGCGAGGTTCTGGCTCCAGTGGTCGGCAATGGGGATCTTCAGGTAGTTGATGCCGCAGCCCTCCGCTTCGAACGTGTTAGGCAGGTCCGGCGTCACATTCAACACGTACTGGAAAATTATTAATAATACTATTTAATTTCACTCGTATTTGATATGTCGTATCACCACATTGGTGATGGAGTAAACTCCAAGCCCGCCTCCCCCAGTTATAAACATAAGTGTCCACATAATATGGAACATGAAAACGGCTGTAATCAGATTTAAGATACAGCGTTGGTTATTGTAATCTAATCCATCCATTAGCCATTTGCTGACTGCTGAACATAGGCTCCCCCTAATAGGAGATTTTGCCAATAATTACTGCGTATATTACGAGTTGTGACTGCAGTGAGTATTTATGTTAAAGAGGTCAAAATGTTACATATTCAAATGATGAAGTGAAATCTTAGGATAAACTTAAGGTAACGTAACCTGCTCATATTGTTTGCGGAATTGAATAAATTTTAATATTCCTTGAATAACTAAAAAAAACTTTAGTAAAACTTGTGTAAGGCCGTGACCTTTTCGGTGAGTTTTATTAAAATATTTTATATCTTTCAACAATTTGGAACTTGCTTTCGAAGAAGTTTCTGTGTGTACAAGCTGAATAAATATTATTCGATATTATTCAACGACGGTTAGGTTAGTATTACCTACTTTGATAATTGAATGTAATTAAAATTATCAAATGATACTTACATTATAATGGGGTAATGTGAATTAAAAAATAATAATTATTATAGTTGTGCCAATTAGGCAGCGAAAATTATTAACTCAAGCTCAGTTTCAAACACTTTTATATACATGCCTCATGATATTGAAATTATGAACGTAAATATGGTTCTATATTTAAATATATTTTCTAAGAAATAGCGAAATACGAGCAAGCAGTCCGTCTGATGGTAGGTGGCCCTAGCCGCCTACATACATCTGTTATAAATCCCAGATGGCATCGGTTTTTAGTGGACAGTCGTAATGCTTCGTATAAGTAGTCCATCCCTTGTCAGTGATAAGTTATCGTCTTTGAAATAAGAACACAATAGCGCTTAACAATGCTGTAAATAAGCAGAAATAGGCGTGGACGGCTGGACCACCGAAATCGACCATGACAATCCTTGAAGTCTCAAAGTATTTTGAATTCTGCAAAGTATCTTTAATGTTATCTGCAAATTTATAATCCCAGTCGTAAACGTTCTGCCTTTCTGATACATATACATACCTTAATGTTGTGCCTCGCGAGCGCGTCGCAGTCCCCGCTATTAGTGGAGTTGCCGAGGTAGAGGTTGGGCAGGATCTCGATGGGGAAGTCCTGCTGCACGTGGATGTGCGTGTCCTCGCACTCCGAAGACGAGCCCGAGGACAGAGCGTCCTCGCTGCCCGAGCCCGATATACGAAGCGACCTGAAATGTACCGGGACAAGGGTACGTGAGATGCGGCTATCGTAAAATTTAAACACATTACTCTCCTTCTGACGCAGTCAGGTAAAAACTGGAAGTCGTGGACGAAGTGTCCTAAGACCAATTTGGGATAAATTACAAAATGCAATACCAGCAGTGAAAGAATAGGCGTAGTGCAATGAACAAGTTCATAATTTTTTAGACATATGAAGTCGTGTGTTATATGGTTGTAATGTTTAACAAGTAAATTTTTTGATAATTGATTAAATAGATATTGTATAGATACATGATTTTTTTTATTGTTATTTTTTTTTGTAAGGTACATAAAGAATAAATAAATAAATGTTAATATTTTGAAGACTAAACTAAAATTTGAGTCCATTTTAAAATAAAATTACGTTGTATAAATAGTATTTATAATACAAAATTACAGTTTGACCCTCGTCACGCAACTAATTACGGTGAAATGACAATAATCTGACCTAAAAGCGCGATAAAACAACCGCCTCCCACGATAATCTAGGGCTCGATTACATCATATCGTGCCACTAACACCTTTCAGCGGTTGTATGTAAAAATTGCAAGCGAAATGCGGAAAGGCGCCGGTGTGGGGTGGCAGCGGCGCGAAGGCTGGCGGCCCGGGCGGCGATCGATCGCGGGCTGCTCAATGGGGGTGGAGGCCTCGGCTCACCATTCACCTGCCCCCGCGGATCAATGGCCGCCCACACAGCGCCGCGTCCTTACTCCAACGCCCCCGCATTCCCCGCGCGACGCCAACGCGTCTACTCCCACGCTATACTTTTCCGAATTCACCCTCCATCGTCTGACGCCATTCAATATGCCGTTTTGAAAACAATCAAATTAGTCGAGCACGCCACCGAACGATGCCAATCAAATATTTCTCACGCCGCCGCCGGCACCCGACGGATCAACAGTTTAGGGAGTTTAGCAATAAAAGGGACGTTGCCTGCGATGCCTTTCTCGATATATATCCGCTCTACAACGGTAATAGACTTCAGGTATAGCAAATGTCCTATTTAGAGTTGCTAACAGATGAAATTAGAGATACATAGATGTCAGCCATGTTTGTACTGTGTGAACTATTAAAAAAAAATAACAATAGTATAAACAGAATTATAACAAAACATGCTCATTGATATGTTGGTAATCAAAATGCAAATTGTTCATTTGATGCTGCGGTTTTGCTTGGTAAGCAATCCAAAATTTTGGACACATGTGTGTAATGTCCTATTTATTGCAAGCTACTAGCCAGCTGCACGAAAATGCACGCTTGCTGCATATCAAGTGTCTACACAAAAATAAAAAAAATAATACGGCTGTATGACTCGGTGCATAAAAAGTTAAGAACTTGTTTATTTGTCCGTTGTTTACAAAAAAATCTTAAGTTTTTGGTTAGACACTCCTCTTAGAAATTAAAATTATCTCGTGCTTAACTTGTTCGCTGTGTTGGACGACGACCTTTACTCTTCTCAATTGGAAATGTTGATAAATTTTACAACTAACAGCGCAAAAAAAAAAAAAAATATTAATTGGTAATAATTAAAATGATTCATAACTTATTACTATACATTTAAATAGCCTTCTCAGCTCTGTACCTACACCCACGTAGATAGCTACTAGAAATCACAAAAAGTTCAGGTCAATTTGCGATGCCGCCCACCAGCTCTAGCTTCAAATTAAACCGTGGGTTTGGCGCGTAATAAATGTGCTCCTATTTTTATCGGGAAATTCCCTTTAGTGCGAAGCGCAAAGGCTAATTTAGGAATATCACGTGAGCGGTCATCAAGGTAATTATTACGAAGCGTGGACGGCAGGGTCGGTACGCACACCGGCCAGGCATCGTAGGCAGCGGAGCGGAGGCGGCGTGTGGGCGAGCCGGCCGGCGTGCCGCGTCCATTCAGGGAGCGCGCCCACGCGCCGCCAGCCGGCCTCGCCGATCAGATAATGACAACTTCGATTTTATGTGGGTGACTCCACGTGACATCTCGTGCCACATTTTATCGCAGGCTTGCGACTACAGGTACCTAAGAAACCCGCTCCGAGAAAGAGGATCATAACCTATAAAACATTAGCTCCTAGCACTGAAGTATAGTAGGTAATCAAACGTCGGCCGTTTCGTGCGAATCCAATTTGTATTTGAATGGCGGCAAGCACGGCGCGGCCGCCGGAAGCCGTGACACGGCCGGTCGTGTTATTAATGAACGAGTCTTATGTGCGGGTGTCCGTTGCCTTTTAAAGCCGTTCGCATTAGGAGGACGAGGGAACCGGTCGCGGTGGGCGCGAGAAAGGTGCGTCGCAATCCGGCCGGCTTATACCATGTAGGCTTATGGAGCGGTGCGTGTGGGCGTGCGGTTGCGTGCGGTGCGCCGGCGCACAGGAATGCGGCCCGACCCGCCCGCTGCCAATGACCGCCTGCAAGGGACGCTTTTTTAATGCCTCACTTACTGCCCGGCTCCCAACACTCGACGCTCTCATCCTGCCTTGTCAGGATTGTAACGAGCCGACTCGCTCGGAGAACAAATTAACTGACCGGACGAAGCGACGGCTCCGGCGACGAGTTCATTTATATTATGAAAGTAATTAGTTTCAAGCTCATAATTAGTATATTTATTCTAAAAATAGAATCAATTACTAAGACTACAACACATTTACTGCTCTACAATACAATTGTGTAGAAAAATTCTAAAGATAAATGTAGGAAAAACTTATCAATTGAGAGGTCCGGTATAAGATCGATGTAACCTTTTAATAAACCTAATATACACAGGAAAATAATAATATTGAAAATACCAATTTAAATTATATGTTTTAATTAATTGGTAGAATGATGACATTTATTTTTGTGCTGTGTAATGCCTTTTGACCGTTAGAACTGATGGAACGCCCCAATATTTAAAATATCTGTTATTCTTATGCCGGTTTGAGTTTATTGAGCTAGAAGGCAATAAATTGTCACTTTAGATTGTTAATTAATTATTGAAAATAGTAAGTTTATAGCCTAGTCAGTCTATTACTCCTGCCTGGCAAAATGTGTAACCGCTTCTGAATTGAATATTTATTTTTAGATTAGTTTTGAAACGAGTAAGGGAAGGACCTTCTTATATAATTCACCCATGGATTGTCGACATAACATTAATAAAGGGAACGTGCTTGTCAATAATTATCCTGTAAAAGGTTTGCAAGGTAGTAGAACAGGGGAGCAACGAGTAGGACTGCATACTCGTACCTGATGGTAAGTGGTTTCTGACGAACAGGGGTTCTATCTGAAGTCGATTACAGATGCGTTGCTACTCCCGAGAACTAAGACGATCGCCTCATCTAAGTGAACCGACAATCACACCCTTCCAATGAGACGCAACAATTGCTTCACGCTCGTCTTGTACCTCCCCGGTCGAACTATGCTGGTTCTACTACCAGGTAGTTCTGTCCCCCTTAACATATAATAAGAAAAAATTCTCCTACTAATTTACGTCATCAGCATTTCCCAAATAACTCTTCAATGGACTACTTTCAGACCACAAACAGATATACATAACTTAAAAATAAAAAATAAAAAAATACAGAAGAATTGAGTACCTCCTCCTTTTTGGAAGTCGGTAAAAAAAACAAAAGCATTCCTATGTTCGTTTTGAATATTCGAAATCCGAACAAACAGCGATAAGGATACGCGCCACCGAATCACTATGACAGCGTTGTTGTTGCGAGTTTGCGAATTGTGAATGAAATTCGGCCTTGATTTCATTTGCACACCAGCCTTCCACAAAAACAGTGGAGTGTATCAAGGATATCAAGATCGAGGCTAAGCGCTCGCTCAGTGTTTTTTGCCACGCCGTAATTAAGATGTTGCTCTGTAATTTAATACAATATTTTAACCACACGTACATTGGTATGCGGGCAGGTAATCAGCTGAGATAAGAAGATCCGTTTGCGAGAAAAAAATATGTATTGTATAATTATAGTAATATTCTTAACCCTGCGACTGTATATCTACAGTACAGTTTGCGTTTGGACGTCCGTATTGTCTTACATTACTTGACTTGCTTGATAATGAAGCAGAACTGTCCGAAGTAAAACCTCGGAAACACTACCGCCGCGCCTATGTGTACCTGTAATAGGTGTGATAAAGACATGAGGGATTGTAGTGGACTAGAGATAAGAGTTCAATCCTATTTGGAGTAGCAGTGACCTGTTACTATCAGACGGATTGCTGTATCAATTTATATACAACGGGCGTGCGGTCCCTCTGTATAAACATCAGTCACACATCAGTCATCAACTCCTAAAAATGTTAATTTAAATTCCAAAAAATAAAATAGTAATAAGTAGTTTAACTCACACGGCGATTATTAGCAGATGTAGAACCTTCTGCTTATATTTTAATTAAGTATTAATAGGAAAAGACCGATGCTTAACCTTTCACTATAGCTATCAGCAGTATTAGGGGTGTTGTGTTCCGGTTGCAAGGGTGATAAGGGAGACATACTCATTTGACGCGTTTCAACTTTGTACTTAGAGGTATGTAAGCACTTGTGGCCGACCGAAGGCAAGACTAATTTTATTTAGATTGGATTACAGATTGGAGGTAGGAGTCACTTACTATCAGATGGACGTCATGCTCATTTGCTACTACTCGACTTATATACTACTTTTGATTTTGATTTAATTTTATTTGAAAATCCAAATAATCACAACTTAGAATTACAAACAGAATCCTATTCTCTTTTTCTCAAAATTTATTTAATCTTTATTACAGTCGACATGACTATTGTTGAGTAAGAAAACATACAACCGTTAAAACATATTTATAACCGAAGCCATGCGTGGTCAAACAGCAATGATAACAATACAATGCTGACACCCGACACAATGGGGTTAACGTAATTAACGCTTATTAAACAAATGAAAATTTTATTAATATTAAATACAACTTAAATTACTTCTGTAATTACTTTATTTGTTAATTGTACCTAATATAACTAGTGGATGAATTATAATGTAACAGACACTCAAGGTGTTTACGCTCTGTGACGCTATGTAATCGTATATTTGTGTATACGAGTCTCGGATATAAGGTAATTAATCTATAAGGCCTTTTAAAGCATATTCTATGAATCAAAAAGTCTTAACTGCTTCTATCAATCAAGTTCTGATGATAGTCAGGGACGGCATTGCCAAATCTACGCGTTGTCTCATCGAAGCACCTATTTTGAAAAATATATTTTGAACGTGACGCCTCGTTGAATCATCAGTTTATTGATGGCCGGTGTTGATAAATGAGTGCACATATAATGTAAGACGTCCGTGGCCGTGGACGGATAAATTCGTGAATGAACTCACGCGAGCGCCGCCTTGACGTCAAGCGTCGTGACGTCACGCTGATAACCTGCGCCTCGCCACCAGGATCTTGGAGTTTCATCACCCCGATACAATCACACTGACGACGCCACGCAATCTATACTACTAATATGTAAAAATGCGATGGTGTGTGTCGGTTTTTACTCACGCAAGAACCACTGATCCGATTTACATGAAACTTTGCATGGATGTAGCTTATTTACCTTGTCAACTTATTTACTTTTGATTTCGACATTTTACACTATTTAACGATAGCGACTATTTTAGTGATGTCACTACACAATTTGGTTTCATGGGTACTTCAGCTTGTCAGTTATAAATAAGATACGATTGATTTAACCTAGCTGACTTATATTGTAGGTATCAGTATAATAGGTAGGTACTTAGTTACTTACTATTCGGTCTAGGTAACTGGACAATTTGCACTTATGCATAAAATACACAATTTGTAAAAAATATTTTCCTTACCGTTTGTTTATTATTCTGTTACTGCTGTACTTGCAGCGAAAGACGGGAGCGGATACCATTCCAACCATAATACTTTTATTAAATATTAATAATGAATATCGCCACTAATAAAGTATTATTAATAAAACTGTTTTAATTATCGTTATTTGTTTTACCTGATGATAATTAGCTTACTCTGTGTTCTATCTTATTATTGTTATATTCTCTATATAGGTTTGTATTACACAATTCATCTTAATAGAATAATAATCTCTATTACTGCAGACTCGTATTCAACAGAATCAACACAAAATTAATTGAGTCGCACAGGTCATCCATTTATATTATCAAAGACTTTAAAACAAACAAGCCGCTATTAATACATTATCACCACAATAAAATTACGTGCTGTTACTTAAAAGGAGGCCTGTGGAAAAACCACAAATTGTACATTCATTCTAATTCCCATTTAATATATCTTTAAACTTAATAATAATAACCACTTATGCGCTTCCTCTACAATTCTTACAATAATGCATCAAGCGTTTTTCCTAGAAAATAAAGTCGTCGGCAGATTGTACGATTCGTCATTATTCAAACAGCGTTGTCTGTTTACAAACGTCCGTTGATTTGTAAAATAAAATCTTTCATACTTTCTATGCTTAGTGTGACCGACGGGAGCCCACTAGCCGGCATGCCGCCTTGTACGTGTCGCAAATTCGCTAACATGAACCAGCTATTACACTAGCGATGACGTGCGAGGTTGTTGACGTCAGTGTCAGTCCTCAAGCTAAGTGGAGAACCGATTCTTACTCACGTCGCGTGACTAAGGATCGTGCCAAACTCTAGAACGAATTACGCACTCAGGTATAAACGGCAGTCGAATGTCATCTGATATCGAATAAAACTTTTTACCCCACCTTCGTGCGTGTGCCCACGCATTTGTACATATATTACTGCTACTTTTGGTGCGTGTACAATAAATTTTAAATGTCAAGATGCAGCCTTGATACTTCTAAGTATTTGCTTCTTGTTCTGAAACATTACTCCAACTCGTTTCAAGTACATGCGGATTGTCTTATTGTGTGGGCACAGGCCATTGAAGTCACTAAGTTGGACATTACTTATTAAATGAAATCAGAAGCCTATTCTAATTAGCTTTTCCAGTACATTAAGTTGGAAATATTTGTTAATTAGTACCTGTAGAATGTTATTTTTAAACCGACGAATTAACGAGTAACACATTTTTAACAACAGACACCAACTGCTTTACTGGTTTTCTGAAGCACAGAAAAAATTGCTAAAGTGTTGTTTCAACCTAACTGCGTGCAGTTAAACAGCACCTCAGCAAAAGAAATCTTTACGAAAATAATACTTATTGAAAATTTAAAAGAGAACCATTTTATTGCTTCACAAGTTCAAAGTAATATATTCAATGATGTTCTAACATTCACTGATAGAACTTCATTCAATTGTAATTGCGAGACAGCAGGGAAATGTCAGGGCCGTTGTTCCCAATGCGAACATAACGATGGGTAACTGTTGACTACCGCTAATGTAACTCCGTCGTAGGCAGGGCTTGACACTTAGTACTCAAAGTTTTACTTATTAGTTAGAATTGTATACACATATGTATATGACCGTGCTTTGATTCGTACGCAAAAATTCATCGTTATTTAGGAGGTACATTTTTAGTCATCTTCCAAAAGGTAATTGTAAGTTCTCAAAGATACTACCTACTCTGTGCATTACTCGTAAAATGAGGCACAATACTATCCTATTCCAGGCTATCTATTTATAGAGTACGACGTATTTATCTTTCAAATTAACAGGTTTGAATAATAATAAGAGCTTTCAGAATACAGAACTTCTAACATAATTATTATAATCATTATACAAACAAGTCGAATCTGAGCGCGAGCCCACTCGAATCACGGCATATTCGGCATCGCCCGCGGCAATATCCCCGCGTGGGTGTGATTACATTTACACCATAAATTTGAATGTTGCTATTTATAGTTGAGAAACGATAACGTGGAAGGGAGTCGTCAAACAACCTGGCCGTGGGCGGGAGGAAACGGATATCAGTAGGTGCTTTATTTAATAAAATCTCGAGTGAACGATTTCTTTCCGTGACGTCAATTCGTTTATTCGTAAGATAATTGACGAGTTCCGACGACCGGGCATGAATCGTACCTAGATATGACCGAGGCTCGTAGTCGAGTAGGCTAAATCAGCGTTTCCCAATCTTTTACAGCCGCCTGTGCACTTACGAATTTAGTACATTGTCACGGCGCCCTATCCATCCAGCTACTTGATATAGATACAATTGACCGAAATAGGTACAATATAAAACAAACAAAAAGATACAAAACTTAAAATAACCTTAACATGAAACTTGGTTCATTATTATATTTAAGAAAATTTAGAATAGAAACGGAAATCAAAAATTAAAAAACAGAATAACTTCTCTATCAAATCAATGTGACTCATGGCGCCCCTCCTTACCTTCTACGGCGCACGAGGCCGTCTCGGCGCACACTTTGGGAATCCATGGGCTAGATAAAGAATGGCGCTAATCCGCGAGTAAATTGGGTGCATGAATGGAACGGTCGCCATTGAACGCGCAGCTCTGCGTTTCTAATGCAATAACGCCGGTAACTCGGTTAGCTCACCGTCTCAGCGCCACGCACCGCACGCCCACATCAATGAGACCGTGCAGCCGCCACGACGTAGTCACGAATGAAAAATGATGAATGAGTTTATTAACCAAGCTACTTTTAATGCCCCTCGCAACCCGTCGCAATGCGTCAGTGTGGCACGTTTATAACGAACTAACTTTAAAGATGTAATTATATTTCCATCTCCGTATGACATTCATTAAAAACTTACACCAACCAGTGACATTTATACTTATAACCATTGAAAGATATAAACTGCGAGTATATATCGCTGTTTACAAATATAAGGTTTGCGAAAGTAAAGCTTATGTACAAAACATACTAACATAAATACTTTCGTACTAGTTAGCATTTATATTTGAACACACGGCATCGGTATGCGATTACAATGTTTGTTCCATGCTTATGAATGGAATATTTGACATTGACGTATCATTGTGAGGTCGGCACGACTTAGCCAACCTATTACCACGTACGTTCATCAATTAGATACAATCAAATACATATGGCTAGAAGAGTACATAGACACTTAATGATTGTTCACAGTAAAATCGTTGTACACAATTCATAACACACGTGATCTGTTTCTTAGCTTATTTATGAGTAATTCTCATTACACGAGTTCTTACCGAGAATTCCATCGGTTGGTTTTATTCGGATTGCTTGTATATACGAAACCCACGTTGATCAAAGTTCAACTAATCGAGCTCGCCGATTTCTTTACAAACAGTGAAGACGGTTGGCTCATTAGCATAAAATTCACGTACATGTATCCGACATAATAAGTTTACGTGTATGCCTACAGCAATAAGAGCTCTTTGCCCTCCTGTACTTTTCCATGGCTTCCAATGATATAAATGCTTCTGCCTTATGCGTTCAACTGTAATTCCAGTTCAGCAGAAACTACTATTATTTTCATTAGCGGAGGTAGTGGAGACATGTGACGGCGGTGTAGTAATTAAAGAGCTTTTCAACAAGGCCGTTTGATCGAGAAAGCCGGTGCCGGTATCCAGTCGTGCCGGAATGAGCTGCCGGCTGCGGCGGCCGCTGGCTTTTTCCTTCGATAAAAGGTGGCCGAAGAAAAAGTCACACGCGCATGAAATCGAATTCCCACGCGTGCGAGGTTTCTTTCTTAGTTCTCGCAATTAATAAAAAGCGGTAAGTGCAGGGTTCAGACCGCCCGCCTGCTTGCTGTAATACTTGCTAATGACTACAACTGAGTATTCTTGTATTCTTAGTTTTCTATTGGTTTGTATTTTAAATAGGCACCTTGTGCTGAATGCAAATTATATGTGAATACGCAAGGTCAGGCCCAAAGCGTGTTGAAGCAAAATATTATGCAAAAAAAACCTGTCATTAATACGACCTGTCATTAGTATTCGTTCGCCATAAAATTAAAATAATCAAAAAATATTTATATTATCATAAAATTGGATTGTTTTAAAAACCAAAAATATCAGAAACTGAAAGTTTGCCATTTACATTATTGTAAATTACATAATTTGCTCTTCAAAACTATGTAATTCGTAACGCCACAGTCGTAACATTCAGCGATTTCTTTGTTATTTAGCTAAACTTAAGGTAAGCGGGCTATTTTTGGCAATACAACCATCCGCCGCGACCTTTACGTGGGTACCTGCCTATTGTAAAACAAATTAGGCGTCTTGCCTTCGGCTTTCGCTCTACAATAAATTGTTATTTTCAGTTGATGACGCAAATTATATACAACGTCATCAACTCGGTAACCTTTAGAAAACAATGTTATAATTAATGTACACTTATGATAAGGTTGCTTATTAAACTTGCTTCATGAAATACATACCTATAGATTAATGAACGAGTGAAATTATCGTTAAAATAAGTAGATACCTCTTAATCTTTGACCCGGGATCACGATGATATTCTTGTTATCAGTAAAGACCATACGATTCAAAGATTGCACAATTTTACGCGCAATAAATTAAGTGCCTACTAACTAATATTACATTTTTATCAACAAAATATGCACCACTTACTAAGACTTAATATTAGACTAAGACTCGGTATTCGATTTAGAGTTACCGGTTAATCTCTGAGTTTCATTCGCCAGGTCATAATAAACCTCAACACGAACTATTCTAATAAAAATAACATCTTAAGTAGCCGGGAACACATGTTCACATAAATCCTGTATCCCGGTAGCAATAAGCTCTACTTGCGGCAGAGATAAACACTTTGAACCTATACTCGAGTGCATGAGTCCGCCCAACGCGTTACGGCGCTCGATTGCGTAATGCGATCGAATGAATTTATCAAGAGCTCTACAATATACACCCGGCATTGAGTCATAGGTTTAATAAGACTCTTACGTGAATAGTTTCCGTTTTTTTTACTATGACTATATTACAAAGAAATGAAATGCAAATATCATTACAATCAGTGATTGCAACCTTTGCTTGTGTAACTTGTGTGGAACTAACCTCCGACACAAAAATTTGTTGAGGTTCGATTACAGCTAAGAATATTGTAAATATTGAATCCAGTAAGAATATCCATTGGGTTCAACTTCTTTCATCTGCATTTGTTGCATCCGGATTTGAGTAACTTAGGCAGAGACTACGTAGTCTTGCATCTTTAAGGACAAAAGCATGTTAAATATATCCAAATCCAAAAACACATACAAGGAACTTTGCAAAATATATCTAAAATTTAAGAATACTAACCGTAGCCCCATGAGCGGCAGATGAGGCACGTGCTGGGCGCCCGCTTCGCTGCACCACTCTGGATACGAACGACGGAACTCCGCGAAGTCACCTGGAGACAAAACATAAAACATTCAAAATGTAAATGAAAAGATAACATAAAACAAATATGGTTTATACATATTTCGAGTGAAAATTATCTTGCGTTTTGATGAATGGTGTCATAATCGTATGACTTCACGATCATAATCTTCAGGAATAGCAACTTATCTATTATTTATTTATCGCTTACAGATAAAATCTCTGTTCCGAAGTTGATTACAGATGATTGTGGGCGGCAGTGACAACTTTTAGTGAACTGCATGTTCGTTTGCTACTTCAGTCTTATTAAAAATATAATAAAACTAGCTGCTTTATTATATTTTTTATAAGATTGAAGTTCAGCTGTTCAATTTCCACATTCAATGCCAGAAGAGAAATCGCTTCATGTTTTCAGCTCTATCCTAAAGTTAGAATGGATGTACAACCATTTCTTTTATGTTTAGTCAGAAATGAATTATCAAATTATTAATTTGCTATTCGTTCCGATTACGATATCAGAGCCCGAAAATTAGTGAAGTGATAGGTATCTTTAGATATTATCGCACGCCTCAATGTTATACTTTGGTATGGAAATCTTCATTCGCCCGTTGATGAGTTCCAGATTACAACAACAGAGAAACGCAGAGGAGTATAAATATAGATGTTGATGTAAACAGTTTCAAGGAGTGATATTTTGAGTTTTTCTAACAGTTAAGTTTCAGTGAGATTTTTTTTTTATTTCTTGTTTTAGCGATGAACATTTTACTTTTTAGGGTTCCGTACCCAAAGGGTAAGACGGGACCCTATTACTAAGACTCCGCTGTCTGTCCGTCTGTCTGTCTCCAGGCTGTATCTTATAAACCGTGGTAGCTGGAAAGCTGAAATTTTAACAAATGATGTATTTCCGTTGCCGCTATAACAACAAATACTAAAAATTAAATATATATGTATATATATTAAGGTGGGTCCCCCATACAATAAACGTGTTTTTTGCTCAATATTGTAGATAATGGTGCAGAACCCTTCGTGCGTGAGTCCGACTCGCACTTGACCGATTTTTTCAATAATAAAATAATTCTAATACGGAGCGCGTCATTTTCGACGGATTCTAATAAGTCATCATTAGCGCCAATAAAAGAAATTAAATAAACGTTTAATTAGTAAACGTTTATTTAATTTAATAAACGATCGCAAGCCATTTTTATATGCAAGGTAAAATAAGACCTTATTATACACTAATACAATATATCAATATCAACATTTTTTATCATCTAGTCAAATACTAAAAATAAATTCATATGTAACCTTTGTCCTTGCATCGTTTGTCCATATTACACTAATTACAATAAGATCATTAAGTACATATGACACGCGTGGGCGACACAAGTCACTCGTCTGGTTGTACAATGAAAGTTCTTTCATTGACACTTCTTTGAGCTCATTGATTCTCATATCACTGGACATGAAATAAGACTATTTACTATGTATAGAATATAATATGATCAAATCAAATGTTTATTTCTTATAAAGTATAGTACATACAATAGGTCTTATACTTAAATTACAGCCGTGTACACTTTGTCGGTTAGCCGACATACAAATATGTGCATTTTTATTCAATGGCTTTATATATTAACTAGGATATTCTATAGCCTATGTTACTCAGGAATAATGTAGCTTTCTATTGGTGAAAGAATATTCAAAATCAATTCAGTAGATCCAGAGATTAGGCCCTACAAATTCACAAACTTTACCCCTTAATAATATTAATGGTAAATAGTAAATAATAGTATAGATATCCACTTCTATATAGCTTAAATAATAAGTTAATGTATGCTTTTTATCGTGTCCGATCAAATTAATTATAAAAAAAAACTCAAGATAAAATAAAATAATCTATAATTACATTTTAATGACATTTATATGATCCGATAGACTTGAGTCATTAAAAACTTCAATAGAATTTTGGAATTTGAATTATTAAATTATATAAAATAAACAGTCATATGATGATGAGATGTCATAATATATTCCAATATACATTAGGACAATCATTTAAGGCGTATTGAAGTGATTCGAACGACTTAAGATGTATAACGCTGTAGATTACCAGTTAAGCAGACCCACTTATGTGAATTTACGTCTATTGATATTTAGTTGTCCTAACACTAACGCGTTTCTAAAACGGAGGCATACGATAAACGTACCCGCAGCCCAAACGTCGCGACAACTCGACGTAAACTTCGTTTGATATTATCGTTAAGAAAATGAACACCGATGAGAAAATATTACTGTTGGTTTGCTTATAAGAAGAAAATTACAACGAAAACTAAAAAGTAAAATTAAATGTATATATATACGAGAACCCGTTATGGATTATGCGATCAAGTGAAAGTGGTTATTTTGCGTTGTAACGTAAGGATATAAAAGAGCCCTGTACCATTCTTTCGAATGCCCAGATCTACATTTAATGGATTATTTTAAATAGAAAAAAGCTATTGAATTTTAAGGTGCACGAGAATATGGCTGGACAATTGTAGCTCGGCAAATTCGGATGTGGGCACGATCATATACGACGCTGCGTTACCGTCGCTTATGTGAAACAGCGCCGCACAGAGAAACGCCAGTGTATTGGAATGGGACCCTTAACGTTTTACTACGGCATAGTGATTCAGTAACAATGGTCTGGTCAATCTCAATCTTCGATCAAATATCTACTAGATTAAGCGTTGCATACAAACTCAGCTCGAAAAAATGGCAAGAGTTTGCTATAC
>DWNE01001712.1:0-20963 GCA_018249875.1 Cecropterus toxeus | reverse complement strand
GGATACCGTTACCTCAGGATGACCTCATGAGAGGTAAATGCTTAAGTGGTTACTGTGCAAGATACAGCTAATGAGGTGGAAAGAAAAATAATTACTATCTCACAGTTTTAAGAAACTGTTATCTGGTTATTAAAGATCCTTTGAAATTTGTAATTTTCTATACAAATTATGTTCATTTTATATAAAGGTGGGTTAGACGAATAGTTATATTTTTATTTTATTAACCTGTATATTATTATACTCGTATATTATGTTGATTAGATCTATATTACTCTTATATATTAATATATTTGGTGAACAACTTAATTTCAATAATTTAATAGTAGTATTGAATTTGAGTATGATTCCATGATAATTTATTGTGTAGAAACTTAAGTTGGATAAACTACAGTTAGAAAAATTATAATTTGTTTATTATAACTTTTTTGAATTTTCCAAGGAAATCTCGACCCTGATTATTAAGATTAAGATTTTTTTATCTTTCGTTGATGTGAAAGTTTATTATATTATAATATTTTAAATTTAAATAAAATGGCTATGTTGAAGCAATACAATTTATTATACATCTATTTACCGAGAAAAGTTCGTATGTTAGAAATTTATTTTAGTAATTTAAATCAATACGGAAGTTAGAAGTTAATCCGTATTTTGTGAGTAAATCAATTGTATGGCTGCAATTTTTCATACAACTTTACGATTTAAAATTACAGCTTAAGCTATTATACAAACTAACGCATAGCTGTGTACAATAGTATTTCATTAACATTAGTCCTCACTAAGACATGAAGAGCCCAGCTAATTAAACTTATCCTATGTGGCCTCGCCTGAACCTTGTGTTCCCGTCTCTACGACCATTTATGCCCATGAAGATATATTTACGACCTTCGCTTCCCAAGTCTTGGAATTGCAGTAAAACTTGCATTTTATAACAGAACTAAACAAACGCTTCTACTAGTATACCATATAGTTAATTAGGTACTACTCATTACGCGTAAAATTGCATAACTTATTGAAGAATACAGTTAAGTTATTTTCTAAGACACTAGGATTTTAAGTAACAATAGTACGAACAAAATGAATAAAAAAAACATATTACTACGCATCTGCTGTCTGTTCGTCTATCTATCTTAAAATGAAATACTCTTTAATTTTTTATTAAATAATTCTTTGTATGCCTGTTCGATTTCTCTTGACCAATTTATTATGCAATATTTAAAAGAAATGATGTAGGTATTCTTCCCTTACCGTTAAGTGGTTTTTACCAACGTTGGAAATTCGTTTTTAACTATAATTGGTAACCGATTCTTTGCTGTTTCTAAATTAGAATAAAGGTCAAAAATCTTAGTATTTTGCTTGGAAAGATATTACAGTTATATAAAAGCTATTTATTCTTTCTTGTCTTCCTGCGAAAGTAATTCATAAAAATCCACGAAAGCATATTATATATGTATAATTATACTATAATTAACATGTAGTTTCATTTTTTTAAAGTTGATCATAAATCTACAAAGCCCACCAAAAGCCGGATAAGCCGGACACTGTTTAGCCGGGACGCAATAAAAAAAATGTGCTCTTTAAAAACTTAAAAATTTTGTAAATTGTAATTTTTAACTTTTCTGACTGAATAGGTTGACGACCCCTGCCTTAGGCTATTAAGGTTTACTACACCTTTGAGATTTTTTACAGTGAACTCAAACGTGTAGGTTTCATAAGGCTTTGAGCACCGTAACAGGATGTGAATATTAATTTCAATAATTATTTCTATAATTATCAATCGACCAAAGTTCTTTCATACTGAAATTCTCGTAGTATCAAAGCAGTCTTAATATTCACGTCAATTATAATTATATTGAACAAGCGTTATAAATATAGATTCGAACTCCGAATAAAATATACTGTTTCTATAGCCACTATGTATTTTTGTCGCCACAAACATCTTATCGGTCAGCGCGTCATCAAAATACCCTCCAGGTGACGTAAAACTCATATCTATTTTATCTTAGGTAATAATTTTAAGAATTCGGCATTTATCGGATTCTCCGATATAAATGATGATAATATGATTGGTTTGCAATGTCTGAATTGCCACTTCATTATCACATACCAATTCTGTTACTCAGAACTTGAGTATTGTCTGAATTGTATTGTGATGTAATCTTTTAGATAGTGCCCTTTCATTGTGGATAATGAAAAGCTTTTTATGCATTGTTGCAATATTATTAGTAGTTATTTATTACTTATTGCTAGTTTACGAATACATATATATGTATATCGACGCAGGAAATCGAACTTCCCGTATCTCGAAAATATACGAATTTAAGTTATATACGTAAAATCAATTACTAAAAATAGTTTTCGTTTAAATTTTAATATTTACAAAATCTAAAACTAGTGGACTATCTAATTTAAAGGTAATAAATTATGTTTCAAGACACATTTTTTGAGATACTACAAGATTTCTTTCCGGCCTCTACATTACATTTTTAGACTAACTTAGCTAACGATTTCCCCTATAACACGCACAACAATATGATGATATGATAATACGTGCTATTGATATACATACACTAATACAAGCAACACTCATAATAACTATAACATCCGGACCCAAAAAAGTAAAGTCATAATTTAAAGTTTTACTTAAATTGGGATTGAATTCGGAACCCTGTCTGTGTGTGTGTGTGCGTGTGTGTGTGTGTGTGACGTAGAAAGGCCGCCAAAGCTTAAATTGTTTAAAAAATTGATTATTTAATAAAACCACACACACCACAACGATGAAATTAAAAGGAGGAATATCATGGAAGAACTCATTTTTATT
Source organism: Cecropterus toxeus (assembly GCA_018249875.1). Classification (NCBI taxonomy): domain Eukaryota; kingdom Metazoa; phylum Arthropoda; class Insecta; order Lepidoptera; family Hesperiidae; genus Cecropterus; species Cecropterus toxeus. The sequence continues at coordinate 18,145 of DWNE01001712.1, read as the reverse complement.
TGTATCTTGTGTTAGTGTTTCTCAACCTTTTCATATATACGAAAGGGGTCCCCCTTTCGTATATAGGTATGTCTAGTCTCGTACTTTGTAATCTATTACAATTATCAAACCCGTGAGACAATGTTTTTTTTATTTGGTATGTGTAAAATATTCTTTAAAAATGTTATACTACGGAAATGTTATTTTCTTAGTACAATTTTTTTTCTTTATATTGTTTTAGTTAGTGTTCTTCATTGTACTGAAGATTCTAAACTCCCACATTCTCCTGGAGTGTCAATTTGAAACCACTACCTTGTGCAATGTGTTAACAATACAAGTTTATTTAAAACATTGGAAATGTCAGTGTACAATGTTTTACAAATAAATTGCTGTTAGACTGCTACTAGGCAATGTAATACCAACTTATAACAAAGCATAGAACAAAGTTTAACTAATTAAATGCATGCAATAAAATGTAGAACTCACTTGCACCTTTATTCTCTTTATATTTTTACAACTTGTGAAAACTTGCATGCCATGGTGAACATACGTACAAAAACTGTATGTGATTACATATTAACCACTACACGTGCAGCTTGGTGAGTGTTTCGCAAACCTGCTAAGGGGTCCTATTCCAATACTGTTGGTAAACTGTGCCATTCATTTGTTTACTTATTATATTTGTTGAAAAAGAGTGAAATGAATATCTATTATCATTTATTATATAGATTTAATTTATATGACACTTTCCTATTAATATTTGAGATTTTTTTGGATAACGAAAGAAATTTTAGTGAGAAATTCCTCTTTATATTTATAAATTTAGTTGTAACAAGCGCTGTACATCATGAATTCTGGAGAGGGTAATCTACGTTTGAATGAGCTACATGCACTGATTTTTAGAAGTAATGTAATTTGCCCATCACAAATTAATTTTCAATTGCATAAACGGCGAAGGAAAATCGTGAGGAATCCTGATACCCCTAAGATTTCTTTTAAAAAGTTTTTAAGGGTATGTAAAGTCTACCAATGCGCACTTTTCCAGCGAGATGGACTATGGCCTAAATCCTTGTGACCAGCTGTGGGATAGTAATACGCTGGCGACGTACTTATAGTATTAAATAATGCCTGCAATCGTTTCGTACTAAATACCATACTAAAGCTTGCAGATATGTAGGAAAAATAAATTATTATAATGGAAAAATAATATGTAACAAGAAGTTGATAACATTATATACGCGAGGTTTTCCGCGCGGCTAACGCCGCGTTTTACCCGGTACAAACGTTTTTTGCTCAGTAGCTACTTACTAGCTTAAGCCTTGTCAATAATCATTTGGGAAAAAGTACATTGTGATTAATTTTTACCAATTGTATTTTATAAAAATCATCTTTATCTTCCCGGCTAAGTCTTTAGTTTTTGGGTGTGAGATGAGTATAATATTGAGGCAAAAACCCGCAGAGAGACAATACTTTGAGTACTATTTACAGTTTGCTAGGTGTGATAGCGAGTATCCGACCGGGGCACCTTCCCGCTTATTTCCAACGTGAAACAGTTTTTTCTTTTCGTGGGAGGGTGTGGTTGCCAGCTTATTTTTGTATGAAGTTATCATTCTAGTTCTCGGAGTAGCAACACATCTGGGATAGACTTTAGACAGAAACCTTGTTCCATATGAAGTTACATGTTTAAATGAAGTCTATGGGCAGTAATGACCGCTTACTATCAGTTGCATGTGCGTTCCCGTTTGCTCCAATCTTATGAAAAAGTTATAACGAACATAGTATTTTAAGTTAGTTTTATGCAACCATATAGATAAATCATTTACGAGTGGGCAGGTCGATTCTTCTCTCAGTATTCATTCAGATATTTAATTATATCGTGAATGAGTAGCTCACGACCTTTTTATCTATAAAGCTACAGTATATGAGTTACAAAATCATATGTGTTAAGACTGTTAAGTTATGAATTGAATAAAAATATGCCAAGTGTAACCTCTTATCTTCTTTATAGTGAAATATTTGACTGTACAAAAATTAAATAATTATTACTTTTAAGGATTATTTATTTAGTGTTCTCATTTTAGTAAGTAATTTGATATAAATTGAATTTAAATACCATGAACACTATGGGGTGGTATTGGGTGTGAAAAAGATATATTTAAGGATGTGATTATTTAGGCGGACTTATGTACATGAGGCATTACTTAACAAATTACCTAGCTTTAGCAAAGTAAGTCATGAATTTAATGAAATTCCTATTATTTGCGAAAATATTGCAATTCATGGAACTTTGTAATAGCAGAGACGCTTATAAAAAGCATATCTTCTTCATTAAATAACCCATTTATAGACCATACAAAGGGTAAATCCAGAAAGAAAGGCCTTTTTATCTTTTAACCGTATTTTGTGAGTATTATGGTCTCGATATAGTGATTATAAAATATGGAAAATACCGTAAAGTGTTACAGTAAATTAAGATATATTAAAATTTTGTAAAAAATTAAATGAGACAAAATGCAACAATGGGAAAGATTATTTCCATTCAACAGCGTTTTTTAGATCTACTGCTGGATATAGGAGTTCTCTAAACGGGGTTTTTGCCAACAGTCACCGCGCCAGGCATGCAAGTTGGAGACCGCAGTAAAGAGTCAAAGTGCTGTTGCCCATCCCGTGGATTTATGTATATTCCTAAGTCACCTTTTACGACGAGAGGTGGAGCAGTGGTGTTGTTCAAGGCCTACACACCACTTCCGAAGGATAATAAGCCCTTAATCTTATGTACATTCTATCTTAGAATTTGAGGTGCTTATACAATAGCAATACCTACTTGCTACGAGTAGTTTAACTGATTCTCATAATACCCTCGAAAGATAAAAGCTCATTGCTCGATTTCTCATGAGATCAAGTTTGCCCTAAATGTTTTGAATATCAATTGGAATGGCCGTAATTATTGCGTCACCGGTCAGTTAAGTGAACATGCAATGGAACTAAGTATACCATAAATTTGTACTTATCACTGAAAATCGCGAAATTAGTTCGAAGTGCGAAGTGCGAAGTTAGAAATCAGAAATAATCATAAAACTAATTGTTTATACATTCGACTTAGACATTATCGCTTAATAAGTTACAATATTGCCATTGTATAATAATCTTCGTCTACTGATTTGAACATGACCAGCGCGGTGGACTATGGCCTAAAATTTCGTTCTGAAAGAAGACCCGTGTTCAGCAGTGGGACAATAATGGATTGACAATATATACGAGTAAAATAATTTTTTGGTCATAAATACATCGTATAAAGATTTATTATAGATAGATATATAATAGAGGCATAATTAATTTTATTTGGAAGTAATTATTAAGAGTGTGATATTTAAATTATCTTTAGATAGAAGGCATTCTATAAACAAGTCGTATGAAGCGATCCAGTCTTCGCTTACAGATCCACCGGTTAGTCCATTACTTAAGCGTTAGTCAATGAAATTTCGTTCTTAACCTTCCGGGGCGTATCAATGTTGAACAGTGAATAAAAACGACTGCTGAAAACGATTTTATATTACGTTTAATATGACCTTTCGTTGAAATTGTTAAGTAAAAGTATTATAATATACAAATTTTAAATGATCTACAGCTAGTAGATCATTTGATATTGATATTGTTATAAAAAGTCGTTCCCACCCTTTTTCCATTGTTGAAGGCGCCATTTTTTTTAAATGTAGCCTAAGCCACTCTGCAAACTAAGACGATTTTAATGATATGTCATACGTTACAACCCGTCAAGCCGTTTGGTCTGTAGCGCGTGCCAAAGAAACGGACATACATGCAAACATACATACATACAAACAAACAAACATACATACATACATACATGCGTACATACAAACGTACACAGATACATACTGACGATCGAGAAATACTACCGTCCGTCGGGTAAAAACTGTTGGTTTTGGCCCGTTGGCGACAATCTGGCTGCGTGGGCACTATCGGGCCGGCGAGGTCGCGCCGTTCACCCCACTATCGCGGCCACGCTCCGTGCGCCTCATTAACTCGTCTATTAATAATTCATCTCGTATCTCACCCTATTGTTCTGCGAAATCGACCACTCAACTATGCACAAGTGAAGCGTATCTTGCCGAACAAGCCTCATGTTTAGTCAAATGTAAGGTATGCACTCTAGCGAGCCTTTAATGCCATGTAAAAAACAAGACGGTAAAAAATATACTACACAAGTAAAAAAGACAAATCCACTGAGTTTCTTGACAAATCTTCTCAGTTGAGGTCGTGTTCTGATCCGGTGGTAGTTTAAAAAAAATATTGTAACTGACAATATGTAAGCGCCCTCGTAAGCCTATAGAAAATAAAGATCATTCATAAAATCATTTCATCATGCGTATTATATATTCCATACAAAACCTATACGTATCACAATTATAAGCTTGCCAATGTATAAAACTCGGGACAATAACCCTCTGATCAAGATACGTGCAACTCGATAATACGCCTTTGTTTGTTTTATAAGGTAAAAGACGATATGTCATACGTAATATCGTGTTTTCTACTCTACAATCAGCTATTGTACGTGACGTACACTCGGCCGATATAACATAGGTTGTGTTGTGAGCTAAACCAAGTGTTAGTGAAAGGTGCTTGTTTTTTCTTAAATTGCATAATAGAGCACAGTAGGTTATTTAAAGGCAAGACATCATAAAGGATTTTGTCAACTCCTTGTCTCTACGGCAAATTGCCACCTGGTGTCAGAAGGAGGGTAATGTTTTTCGAGCGTATGTATGTATGTATGTATGCATGTATATATGTTTGTTTGTACGTATGCTCAGTTCTTTGGCACGTACTACAGCCTTGACAGATTGTATATATCATTTGAATCGTTTCAGTGCGCATAGTAACAAAGGCTATATAATTAAAAAAAAGACTCCTGAAAATAAGGGGGAAAGGGGGGGCGAAGTATGAATTTCTTTACTGTCACAACAATATGTATATCAAATAAAAGCTACTACATAGAACAATCCACAAATATATTTTATAATCATTTTTCTTGACAATTTTGTCAAAAAATCATATAAGCGTAAAATTAATTTCTGTCTGTAAAAGTATGTTTTTAAATGTTTTTAACATTGTTACTAGTCTTACAATATGGAAGTAGCAAACGAGCATGCACATCCTCCTGATCAGATCCTTGATCAGAGTCTTGCCTGAGGTTAGCCAGAGATCCGTTGCTACGTTTGAGGACTAAGTTGAAACTCCTCGGATAAGAATACTTTTAATACCTTACTTGATTGTGTGAAAGAAAATAGACGATAATATTGTAGTATTTAAGTGGGTATAGAAATAAAGACATTGTGATTAGAAATTTAAGTTTTGTCAGTGGAAATTCCGAGTATCTCTCTGAAAATACTTTCAACTTATCGCCTCGTTAGATAGAGATAGGTCCATGAGAGGATTATTTGACAGAATTAAAACTAATACATATGGGTCTTTAGTAGCGTGAAATAAATGAATTTCATTTTTATTACCCACACGACATTAATCTTACGTATCTTATACATTTTAAAAATAGTAAAGTTCAAAAATTAAAAGCATTGATGTGGTCAGGTTGGGTAGCTTTGAATTTTTCTTGTAACTTTGAATAAAACTGGTTTATAGATTTTTTTTCAGAAATAGAGTTTAAACTTACCACGATATTAAAGTTATAAAAATTCATTATTTTTCCAAAATAGTTTCGTTCAAAGATTAAACTTGTAAAAGGTAAAACTTTGAATGTTCGCTAAATTTTATTTATGTTTTTTCTAAATACTCGGAAATACAGTTAACAATTCAAAAATTTCGGCGTAAAAGAAAACTTATTATTCCACAAAACAGTATAATCCAAGGTTTTTCCATTCTTTTACTTATTAAAAAAATCTGAGAAGATCACTCAAAGTTACCTTGACGTTAATATTTTTGAAATCCTTTATATTTAAACATTAAGCTTAATTATTGAATAAACATACATATATTTTATGATAATGTAATCTCATTGATAGTTTAGGGGCATTACATACAGTATCCTATCTACTTCTGTGTCGAATAGATAAATTAAACAGCGCAAAGTATAATTAATTGCTGTATAAATATATTCATTAGTATTACATTATGCAATTTACGGATGTGATTAGAAACATCGCTGTCATGGAAAAATTGTACTGTATCTACCCTTATCTCTATTATACTGAAATGTCGCAAAACTAGATCATAGTGACACTAAAATGGCACAAAGGCTAACTAGTGAAACTATTTATAGAACTGGAAATATTTAGCGTTTTTTGTACGAATTAAGATTTGTAAACAAGCCATAAGCTGAGTTCTTACAGTTCGTAGGTGTTTGCCTTTTTCTTGCGTGTAAACTATTAAGGTGAATTATTTAAAATTCAATGAACATTGCTAATGTTTTGACTTATCGTAATATATTTTTTTATTTTTAATGTTTCAATTAAACTTGGAATATTATTTCTGGGTAAATCTTGGTTATCAACTTACATTTTTTTATTGATTTATTTAGTAGTGTAAACGTATTTATATTTATTGTTAATTTAATATTTGTAATATTAAATTAACCAAAAAAGGAACTAACAATATTTTACTTATTTTTTTGATGAATTAAAATAAATATTTCGGTATCATAACATTTGTTATCTACAATTCACAAAGTACAAATTAATTCAGTACATATCAATATGATAATGAGTTCTTGTTTTTAGTAGGTATGCAATTTTATTAAAATACGCCGAATATAAAGAAAGAAAATTAACCTAATGTTTTGACGTCAAGTGAATATTAGATTATAGTTTTTTGTGATATACTCAATTAACAACTCATATAAATTAGAATAAAAAAATACGATACTTATAGATTATTAACAGGATAATAGTGATATTCTCTTTTTAAACCAAATTAATAAAAATATCTAAATTATTCAAAATCATTAAAATTGCATTGACATATTTTTAAAAGCTCATAATATTCTAAGTTTGTTCGTAAACATACGTAGTAAAATTGTGCATTGATATTCATATCAATCAATACGTATTATATTATACACGTGCATTACGTGCCTAAATATAAATGATTCAAAGCTGCCTATAAATTTACTGCCTACAATAATATACCTAAGAACAATTTGCGGTATTGAACAATATTAAATATATATTAAATCTATTATAAAACCTATCTTTTAAATACAGTTAGGTGTATTTTTTCTAAGAATAGGATGGGCTTATGCTAAGCAAGTTCGATTTAGACTTTGCACAACATGAGTCGTTAAGAGACCTCGTTTGTTTGGTTTCCTCATAATGTTTTCCTTGATCGTTAAAGCTAGTAAGTTCCTACACGCATGATATAGAATTGCGTGAGTTTTGTTAGGCAGTCCAAAGTCTCTCTTGTCTTCTACACACACATTCATTCACATATATACATGTATATGTATATAAACAAAATAAATAAAAAATGGAAATATTAAACTTTCTGTTAAAGCATTATTAGAAATTGATCTTGAAATCGACTAAGCATCATTGTTATCTCTATTTGTCATCAAACCTTTATTATCCGTCTGCTGGGCTTGAACTACAGGTCTCCTATCGGAATGAAGATTTAGACCTGTCAATCCTTCCATATTTATCATTCCACATGGTCCACCACACTGGCCAAGCACAGATTGATCTTTTGCCGAAGTCTCAGGCAGACTTGTAGGTTTTTTCACCTTAACTTAATGTTGATGTTCACCTTAACTTAAGTACAAGGAATATTTATTTTCAAATAATTAAATTACTTCAAAAAATCAGTGGTGTATGCCTGGGATTCAAACATTGGACTTTCATATTGAGAGGATTCGAATTATGAGTCACTATCCCATCATAAGTAGCTTGTTCACATTTAAATACGTAAGCATAGTGAAATCGAGCAGTAGGGCCTAGTACCGTTTCATGCATGCCTCTACATAAACACTTATATAATACTTCCCAAATATATTCAACTTACCTAACAATGAATGTAGCCAATTTCAGAAAGCTTTATACCCGCCACGTTGCTGCAGGCAATGGTTACGGTTGAGAAAGACAGGTGTGGGCGTAAGTCTGGGCGTGGTCTTACCCTACAGACTGTTATTCCTGGCGACCCGCCTTTGTAAATACCACCTGTTACCACCTGTATGGAATGGAAGGCCGATTACAACCATCGTATAAAAGTAGCGTCGTGAATACGCAATGAAATCAGAAAGGTTCTAAATTCGACGTATTTTGAAATATAAATAGTTTTACGTTTGTACTATCGACTACCTACATATGTACTTATATTGTCTTTTATCGTGAAAATTATGATTGTGCTTCATGAAATACACAGAATGTTCCTAAATCGACGCCTAGTCGAAGTGATTTATAATGTATCACATAAACTAAAACGCCTTATTTTAATTGCAAAGAGCTAATATTGGAGTCAAATTAGACATAAAACATATGACTAGCAAAATAATGCAATTGGCACCTCTCTTCATGTTTAACAAGTATACACGAGTCCCTCTTAATAATTGGGAAGAAGAAGTAAGCCAGAAGAGAGGATCGTGAACCACTGCTCATATGCCACTTGGAGAATATTAATTCTGCCTTGTTTTTACGACTTAATTTATGAAAGTGCGTAAGTTTTCCATCTTGTTCTAAAATTTTGTGAAGTCTAAAATCTCCAAATGGCTGAGTTCTTGTCTTCTTTCCATTTCAAAAGGAGACCTTGGAATGCGGAAGGATGGTTCCACTGTTATAACGATGACTATCCCATTTGACTATTATGTGTTAGGTGCGAGATGTTAAAGCAACTTTTTCTAAATAAGGTCTATAACCATATTGCTACAAGTAATGCTTCTGGTTGAAGAAACAGGCAGGTGTGGGCGTATCGTGCGTCAGCTGGGCGTGGTCGCATCCTACAACGAGTTGTTTCCGGCCGTTCCGCCTTTCGTAAATACTACCTTTTACCGTGATTTGATCCTTGATCGTGTGTTTGATACGAACTATTGGTACTTTTGTTAATTGTGTTATGCATATTGAGTAGATTTCTATTGATAAACACATATTGCATTCGACTAGGATTAAGTAGATATATTTTTTTCGTTATCTCTATTTCTTGAGTGATAAAAAATGGTAAGTGGCATCTACCGCCCATGGTAATCTATAAGCAATTTCATATACCTTCATAGAACAAGGTTTTTTTTTATAAGAATGAAGTAACAAACGAGAATGCAGGTCACCCGATGGTAAGTGGTTGCTGCCACCTATGAATATCTATAAGCAATTTCATATAGATGAATGATTCTATCTGAAGTCGTTTACAGATGCGTTGCTACTCCCAAAGACTAAGATGGTCGCCTCATATATAAGTGAGCCGGCAACCACAATCTATCTGAAACTCATCATAGATGCGTTGTTACTTCCGAGGACTATGATAGTTGCCTTGTAATAGCCGGAAAGAACGAAACAAAAGAAAACAAACTGTTCTTACCTGTTTATCGAAACGCAAAATCAGCTTCACGCTAGAATTAGGTGTGGCGATTTAGGCTAACCGGTGAAATCATTTTTGTTCTACCACCTTGTAAATCTTATTTCTTATGTCTAGTAGGAAAACGGGTACAATACGATACGCCTTCTACTCTATTGTTATATAGAAATAGGTGTGGCGTTCAAAGTTCTAATTAATAAAGATGGACCTGCGCGAGTAATCAGTGGGCAAAGGATCAGGCATCGAGCCACGCGTACCAAATGACTAAAGTTAGTTGTAAATAGTGTAAATCATTCATCTAATAATGCCATTATGCAAATGTTACGGCTGGGTAAGTAATCGTACCGTATAATGTAAAAGCTCTTTGCATTTGTTGCTCGTGTGTAGAATTATAATGGGTTTGTAGCCAGTGTGATACAATTGAAGTAATTAAATAGAATTTGATTAACCGTAGTGGCAACGTGTTTGTAATGCATTCCTAATGACTTTTAAATTGAAGTGATGTTCTGAATGGACTTAGTTGCTGGAGTCCTTAGATTTCTACTGGAACGTTCACGGAAAGAATTCTACGGCCATGTTTTCATTTAAAAGGTAACACGCAACACGCTTTCTACACTCATAGTCTCACACTAGGATTTTGTGCTGTGTCGTGGGGACCATGGACACACAAAGTCGAAGACACAAACACTCAGACCCAGAAGAGAAGTTTAAACTCATCATTCATATTTCTGTCTGGCCGGGAATCGAACCCGGGACCCACTGCGCGTTAGACCGGTGTGGTGAACGCTCCAAGCTCCCGTAAAAAGGTAGGAGAACTCTTTGTGGTTCTACTCCCGAAGCACATCTATATCTGCCTAATAATAGTGTTATGTGCTGTTTTGTTTTGGTCTGAAGTGTGGGGTTAGGGAGTCTTATCCGAGGTATTCCAACTTAGTCCTCAGGGGTAGCAACACATCTGGCTAACTCAACTGCAACCTGGGGTTGATTACAAGTCCGTGTACATGGGCAATAGCCACTAAACTTCAGGTGGACTGCATACTCGTTTGCTACTCCCATAAATCATTTTCATGATACTATAGATCCTGACACTGGAACGTGTGTAAAAATAGTTGTGGTAGTGGTACCTCTCTGGTCAAATGGTATTGTTTCTACCTTTACAAAGTTACTAAGAACTACTTTCAATAAAGCATCGCGCGATACAAAAACATCGTCATCGTCAACGTGTCATCGGTTCGTTGTAGTCAACATCTCTCTTCGTGTTTGCTGAGAGCCTAATGGACATTTGGTGTTCGGGGCTGTTAATTCAATTAGCTGTGCCAGTAGCGTCGTTAATCAACAGCACTCATTGTTTCACGCCACAATGAAATCTTCAAATATTTTCGTCTCGATATATCCCCTAAAGTGAATCATTGGAACATGTTTGCCCTCTTGATTTGTCCTTTTAGCATTTGGCAATGTCATTTTTCGCATTTATTTTTGTTTGAATTTGAAATGGCAAAATGTAAACGTGATGGTAAGTGGTCTCTATTATGGACTGGTCATTACCAGTTCTATTTTGGGTTCTTTAACCCAAAATAAAATTAGTATCCAACTGGAAGTTGGTCGAATATTTAGTATTACCCCTGACAACTAAGTTAGATCGCCTCGAGTAGGCCTTTCAAGCAGAACAGCGCTTGATATTGCTAATTTAAAGAAGATATAGTGATGTCTTAGCTTAACTACAAAGGAAGCGTTTTCACACCTTCAAGACTTATGTTAGCTGTAATGTAATTGCTTTAATGTTCAGCTTTCCTTCAATAGAAATCATATTTGCTTGACTACATTTTGGTATTTTAACTTCAACTATTTCTGACTTCCAAATGAAAACACAAGTTTTTACCGGTGTGACCTGTTCGATCTTTTGTTCTTTAAATAATCATCCATCGATAACAATATTTAGTGTTATTTTAACGTATTTGCATGTCAATAAAATAAGTTTACCTTGCAAATGCAAGCCTTTATTGACACTAGCGAACAAAGACATCTACCGCTCTACGTATGCCCTTAGATGCATGGACGCGATTTTGTCGTATCATGGAAAACTTGCATCATAGTTGCCACATGCGTCATTTATAGTTCGACGCCTCTAAAGTGCTGTATGTATTATCCATTAGTGATACGTTACATGTACCAGTTTTTTTTTACCGAACGAAGTAACGAGCCTGTAGTGCACCTGATGGTAAGTGGTTACTGCCACTCGTAAGCATTATCATAAAGAACAGCAGTTCAATCTGAAGTCGATCACAGACGCATTGCTTCTCCCGATAACTACGGTGGTCGCCATATACATAAGTGATCCGGTAACATCATCCTTCCACCGAAACGTAAGAACTGCTTTACGCTAGAAAATAGGTGTGGTGGTTTTTCTTCCCCGGTCGAACTAAGCTGATTCTACTACCAAGGCAAATATTATAACATTAAGTAAGGTACAGTCTTTTTAATTTTCAGACTTCATAAATTGGTTTCTCAGGATATATCGTGCAATAAAAACAGAACGGAACGTGCACAAGGCACGTGAGAGTCAACGGAGTTGTGTAGATGTCATCAATACTTCTTCAATGTTCATTATTACATAAACGTTCATTGTCGTAACTGTACAATAGTTTCGTTATACACAATAATAGGCATATTGTTCAATTGCGATATAGTTCTATTGTATTCTTCATCCGATTTGTTATTTGCAATAAAACGTTTTTAGGTGTTAGATATAAGCGCTAAGTGATGTAACCCCGATTTTTCTACATCAAAGACTTTCAATTACTTTAAACAGTCACGGACAGCGTTTACTGAGAACAATGTGGAATTAAAATGAAGATTTATATTTTCTTTAGGTTACACGTTAGCACCTAAGCACGATCCAAATTTATCTCGACAAACAAAGGGTAATAACGGATTCTCCTTCAATATTTGCTGAAGATAAATCGCTGTACAGTGGCACACGATAATCGTTATGTTAATGAGATCATGATATCCAAGATAGTTTATGTGCGGTCTTGCTTCTAAACGAGAAGTTATTATTGTGATCATTATTTACACGTGTGTTTCATTAATATATTATTTATGCATAATAATACGCTTTGCGACAAGTTGACAGGTAGGAAATTTAAGCTCGGTTCAATTAAATTTCATAGCCGTTCTGTCATTCTATTTTAAAGGCAGAACAAATTGTGGTTGGCAGCTAGCTATAGCTAGGTATCAATGTCTAGTTCCTTAGACAATAATGTTATTAAGGGCTTAGCCTAAAATATACCTAATATGTTTTTGTAAGTTAATGTTATTAATCAAGATAATTGTCAATTCGCTTTTCTTTATACTGTGGTAGAATTAATCTCGACTCAGTAAATAATTTTACTATGGTAAGGTCCACTTGATACAGTATTTTCTTGTCCAAAGCTGTTTTAGGAAAAAAATACTAGTACGATGTATATTGTTGTTCTCAAGGGTAACAAACTTTTTTTATCAGAATGAAGTAGCAAACGATCATGCAGTCCATCTGATGATGAGTAATCACTGCCGCCCATGGACATCTGTAAGGACTTTCATATAGAACAGGTGTTTTATCTAAAGTTGATCACAAATGCATTGCTACTTCTTAGGATTAGGATGACCGCAACGTACATGATATAAATGCGCTGTTAAAGTCATACACACAAGATGACCTACTAAAGTTATAAAAAATTATACATATATGACGAATATATAGCCTCTTTCCTTGGATATATCGGTTAATTAAATGGGAATTGTTGCTGGAACAAGGTTATTTTTCTTAGCCACGAAAAATAAATTAGAATTCCGGCCAGTGTCAATTTCATCTACCGATATTAGGATAAAGCTAATAGAATAGAGGGAGCGTACAATTTTTTTCATAATTACATGAGTGGCTGCATAAATTGTACGTATTGCATTATAAGGAAGCACGAACACGGAACTGCACCCCAGTGCCGCCCTTGCCGATCGTCGAACTTGCTACAAAAAAGCAGATCTTGTTTCGCCGGGTACAGTTAGTCGGAGCATTAAGTAATCGGAGCCGAGAGTCTCGAGATAATGTTGCGCACGCGTGAAATATATACGAGAGTTTTTATTGGGACCGCGTTCCGCTCATAGTGCCTTGCGATCGACGATTGTCTGGACTGTAAGACTAGTTCGGTGCTTTACTTTTTACAATCCTTTGTTCAGAACAGGTGTTCATTATGACTGTTTTGAGCCACTTTCAAAGTCTTTATTTCAAACATAACATGATTTTGAAAGATTTAGAATTGAAATTGTGCAATAAAAACATTAGTATATTAAGTGGTATTGAATAAAAACTGCCCAGTGATGCTCAAACTCTAAGAAAACAGCTTTCAAATTCATAAAATAGTGTTTTTAACGCCTCTTTTCCGATGTTAATGTGATCGTGGTCACGCAAATCGCAGTCCATCTTCCGTTGTTGCTTATAGTACGCGTGTTGCTACGCCGAAGAAATTCTGTCGTCGAGTGGTTTGCCTCACGGCGACCTTGCCGACGTCCGCGGCTCGTTAGGGTTACCACTTTATACCTAGACATTTTTTGTGACTTAAACAACATATGAAAGAAACGTTTGGCTGTAATTATGATACTGCAAAGCTATTAATGTTAGAGACGTCGAATATAGGTAATCTTTTCTTAGGTTATTAATAAAGTTGAGGCAGAATCCAGGGCAGAGTTTAATTTATATAGTTTTTAACTTGTTGTGGTCGTGGAATCATGTGACTGTAATTTATTGTCATGTTTTTTGACTTGTATAGCAGCGGTGATAGCTCTGTTAAGAGTTAGTATGAAGTATAAAACTAACAGATACATCACTAAAATCATTGAAATGTGGCTTAACTTCAGGTGGTTGTCTTTAATCTTCTCTATGACATAAAAGAATTACTTTAAAATCAGGCTACAATAGCTTTAAGTTTTAAATTACAATATTGATTTTTAAAATACGGATCATTAAAATCATTGAAATAAGATGAAAATAAATTCTTATTTTGTATAGGTATATGTGTATATATTATATCGTAACTTGTCCTAGTAATTGTCCGTTTCAACAACATTAAGCATCAGGAGTCTATATGGCACATCTAAACTTTTTCTATATAAAAATACTTCCTCAATATCATGTAAGGCACTGACAACCATGAGGCTCCTCTGGTTCAGCTTCTGTGAAAGTAGGTAACGCCGCACCGCCACCCGTCATCGCACTCACGGGCCTTATGCCGGATTTTAAGCGGCTTTCTAAATTCACTCGTATGCCTACAAGCGATAACCGGGCCGCATGGACAAAATCACATTATGATAAGCGAGAACTCAAATCGAAATCATCCATTGCTAGCGATGAGACGAAAGTCCACTAAGTGTGTCCATAATAAAGTTACTAAGTTATTAGGTACCCTTATATTTACGGGATGTGAACAAAACTGGAGTCTTAAATGGTCATATTTTTAAAATTTGTAACATCTTATATATGTACCTATATATCATTGACATGGTGCATATTTGCAAATTTAAAAAATGGTCTATTTCGTTCACCATTTTAATAGCACGGTTTTAAATCAGCTTTTATATTAGGTACCTTTATCTTTTACTAACCTTGTTGTTTTTTAGACTATAGATTGAGCTCAGTTTTTACGTCACTCAGAAGACATAAATAATTATGAACATACTAAAAATAATAAAAATGTGTTATGTACGAATAATTACTTTAAAAATATTTTTTATTAATTGCGTAGTTCGTTATTATTCATTTCAACGAAAATGTGTATAGAACGGAGTGTTCATCTTTATTCTAGGATGAATTTTGCCACCTCAGTTACGCCTGTTTAAATAATTGTAATAATAAAGCTATTTTAGTATCTGCCATAAAATACAATTCAATATTTTATTAATCAAAAAGCACGGCAGTGCTTTGCCAAATTCATTCTGGCATACCGTTTTCACGGAGTATACATATTATAATTTATAGCCACTAAACTAAAAGCATTTAATTAAAATTAAATTCGCCATTAAGGTCAAATCAAACAGAAACAACAAAAACAATGTTAAAATCAATTTCACCGTATCCGTCATACGGTTTTGTTCACGCATGTAAGTATCTATGTAATTACTCATAATATTAATTATCGCTCTAATTAGTAATGGTATAGTTGGTTTAGAAACAATATACTTAAAAGTAAAGTTAACTATGTTTATCAATATGACGAAGATCGTATGTTAACTTTCTTTTGTTTTGGAATCCTGATAACACATATCGACTGACGCTTATCACTTACGATAATATAATGATGACACATATATCTATTCATATTTCTGATGACAAATTTATCCAATAGGTATGACAAAGACAATTTAGGTAAATTAAAATTAATGATTGCTCTATACAACATGATAACTAGTAACATCGTTAAAACATTCAAACGAAAAACCCTACTGCTTATTTTTTTGTCAAAACAGTCAAGTACAAGTAATACAATTTATATCTATTAAGATTGGTCTATTTACTAGCTTTCGTTTCATACCCATATTGTCGTAATAGTAAAATAACTCGTCCCTCCCCCAGGCGTCATTTTTTAAAATATATGGTCCATGTGACTCTGCAAACTGAGACGATCCTAATAATATGTCATACGACACAATGCGTCAAGCCATTTGGGCTGTAGTGCGTGTCAAAGAAATGGACATAAATACAAACATACATACATACGCTTATAAATATTACCCTTCTTCTGATTTAGTCGGGTAAAAACCTTCCAATTAGTATTCGAGTACCCTATATACCGCACTTAAGGAGTCTTATTAGGGCCAAGGTTGGACTCTTATTAATTTTAATTTGATTTATCTACGCTACACTCGATTATGACTACTTAGTGCACGTTTAAATGGAAATAGAAAACCTGTACTTTGACAGTTTAAAAATTATAGGTCAGTTGTAATGCCTTGTATTAAATTAGTTAGAACCTTATAAAGGTTGCTTGCCACTTAAAATTAATGTTTCGGTCGTTCATGAATCAATATATAACTAAACTAAAGAGCGGGTTTACTTTAGTTTTTATGATATTTTTATCTAAAACAGGGTTTCTCAAACTTATATATCCACGTACTCCTATTCAATTTTTAAAACAACGGAGAATGTGCGCCAGTTATCTAAGCAACTGTTTTAACGTAAATTGTCTCGCGTACCCCTTACGTTTAATATGCGTACCCCAACGCGTACTGCACTTTGACAAACTCTGGTCTAAAACACTTAAGTACCAACGATTTAAAACTATCTACGTCTAGAATATAAAATAATGTTACACTTTCGCTGACTATCTGATTGAAATACCTAATATGCTTATGACTTATTTTATATCGTACTAGCTACGAGTAAAAAATAAAGTACATTTTAATTTCTGCTAACTATATATTTAACCAAAACTTATAATGATTACTTTTTAATGTAATTATTTATTCTCTGCTGTTAATATGTTATCATATATACATATAAGCTATATATAGTAATTTAAAGTAGTATTATAAATCTCTATAATTGCATGCTTAACAAAAACATTTTTGTCATACAGATTTACTTGTAAATTTAATATTTATTATATTCGTTGATTATAATTAATTTATATCCTTTCCCAAATAAACACACCTGGTTATTATCAACGCGCAATATAAAGGAAAGTTCGTTGATAAAATATTTTAAAGATAACACCAGATTATGATGGGTTTCTTTTCATAGCTATCTATTAGTTCTCTAATTGTAGTATTTCTGGTATACATATATAAATAAATGATCAAGTACAAAATACTAACGATGGATTTATATATTTTTGGTTATAAGTCTTTGTCTGTGTACACGGTTCCCACGGTACGAAAAATTCCAGAAAACTTGGAAAACCTTATAATAAATCAGATACATCTTAACATGGTTAGGTTAGGTTAGGTTAGAAATATAATATCGAAATATAATTCGAAATATAAATATTGGCAATAAATTACATAGTAACCTAATATCAAAATATTGATATTATATTTTGTTGCAAGTTAATGATTAGGTTTTTTACGGATTTTTCATAAAATTTATTGTATAGTATACTGGTTACTTTATAGTATTAATATGTACATGTAGGTAGTATTATTGGATAAATAAGAGGCGGTGGAACGAACGCTTACAGAAATATGTTACCTTTATTGTATAAAATGTATACCAACTAAATTGTATAACTGTACGCATTAGGAGTAGTGGTTGAAATTCGGCTTCCGAATCGAAGGTTCGAGGTTCGTATCCCAGGCACGCAATTATGTGCGTTTTGGAAATTATTAATTTACTACTTAACGGTGAAGAAAAACATAGTGAAAGCCGACACATCCGAGAATTCATTGAGATCACAAAGGTCTGTGAAGGGTTCCTATTTGCACTTAGCCAGCATAGTGGACTATGGCTTGAAATTCTCTCAAACTGAGAGAACCTGTTCCCAGCAGTGGGACAATAATGGGTAGACGACGAAACAATTTGTATGTACCGGCATTGTTGCCCCACATAATATATTAATGTCATAATATAACAATTGTGAATAAGGTGACATAATCCTTGAAACGGTTA